>JAECUM010063311.1:0-20454 GCA_016617855.1 Megalonaias nervosa
CCATTTTTGTTCTGTAATTTTTTGTGGAATTATAGGACAAGGATAATGGAGTTTCTGAAGACAATGATACATTCTATGTGAGAGATATTCATTGGTAAATGATTTATTTCATCATTTTTTATAAAACAGTAGCGTTATATTAATGACCGAATGACTGTAGTAACATTTGTAGTAACTTCAAAAAGTTCAAATCACAGCTTCTCGGATCATCCTTAGAGTACCACGATCAGAGCACGCCTCACCCTGCTCTGTACCCTACACTGGCTGTCCATTCGATCCAGAATTAAACACCAAATTTGTTCTCTGTGCTACGTTTCACTGACGGGCTCCAGTCCAACATACCTATCCGACCTCACCCATGTGTACACACCAGCAAGATACTTACGTTCCTCTCAGCAACGTGGAATGAATTGCCCACTGAACTTAGACACAAAGACACAGTGATCCCATTCAAGAGCACTCTTAAAACTCACCTATTTCAACTGCAAGAACAGACTTAAAGACCTAATAATGTTTCCTTACCTTAAATATTTACAGCATGTTTTCTGTTTTCTAATTTCGTGGTGTTTGTTTTTATTTTTGTAATCATATCATTATATATGTTTTTTAAGCGTTGTCAAATGTTCTAAAGCGCTTAGAGCTTTTAAAGATTAGGCGCTATACAAAGTCCTCATTATTATTATTATTATTATTATTATTATTATTATTTGCTGTATGCCTCCCAAATATTGAACAGATTGTGTGTGTGTGTGTGTGCATGTATGATTTGAATTGTTCACATAGCTTTAACAATTGTCTGCAGTGTGGCAGTTTATAGTGATGTCTAGCACCTGGGCATCATGCCAGAGACGTATTGCACCCATTCGCATTATCCTGACACCAGGCAGACCAGTCCCAACTCTAACCTCTTAATGCTGAGCGCCAAGCGAGGCAGCTACTAGTACCATTGTTTTAAGTCTTTGGTATGGCTCGGCCGGGGGTTGGAAACCACGACCTCCAGTATCCAAGGCGGAAGCTCCAACTTAAACAGATGGGGGTTTTTTGGTTTGTTTTTTTGCTGCACACGCTATAAACAATGCTACAACATTTCCCTAAAATCAAAGACAGGAGAACAGTAAATACACGTCTTATACTATCGACAGTCTGAACCCCAGATCAGGAGAGCCTACCCGCAACGTAAGTCAGCCAGTATCACCCGGAAAGTATTACCAGATTCGAGAGAAAGAAGAAAAGGCTCCTCTAGAAAATTCAGAACCACTGCATTCACTTACACGTTGAAGTTTAAGGATTTCAAGTCCGATGTGCCGTTCGAGAAAGCAAAGGGTTTCATCACCGATTTGTGGAATTCCTTGTTAACCACACTGAAATGAAAATGTTAAGCCAAAGACGATTGTTTGAGACTTTCCATTTATCACGACATTTTGAAGTCAGACGTCTGGATCCAGTTTAGCAGCCCGGTATGCCATCGACTCCTTCCAAAGTCATCGATAAGATTCAACACATTCAGCAATCAAGCGACCAATTTCACATCACCGATGGCAAAGCTACACTTTACATGACCTATGTTTTCCCTTCTTAAAAGGACCGGGTCACGCCAAAAAAGTGTTATTGGTGGACGAACTTAGCGGCACCAAACGCAGCGTCGTCCAACTTAATTCTTTATAAGAGAAAATTTAATAGATGATTGTCATAAAAATGTAAAGTAGAGGTCTTCAACCGGTAGCGAAAATATTATTTCATTACCCAAAAGAAAGAAAAGTAAAGGTTGCGTAAATGCTGTTGTAGCCGTCCGGTCAAACAAAATCTATACAACCAGATGTCGAAACGTATGAAAAGCAGATTGCAGATTAATATACATCAATAAAAAAAAAATGCTACACAAAAAATGTGTTACAACCAATATTGAAAATGTTAATGTTAGAGAACGTTTTCACTGGAACCACTGTACTGAATGGATGCAAGGCTGATACGATTGGTAAAATGAATAGTTGTTACATCCAGTGCTGTTCGGATGACAATATTAATTGTTGCTCATGCACAAAGCAAGCTTGTGATTTCAGCACAAACAAATTACAGCATAATTAAAAATTAATAAAGCTGATCACTGTGGGTGAATTCGGAAATTATTCCAGAGAGTAAACCCTAGCATCTCCTGCAACAATATTTCACCATCAATATTTTTTGCTCTAAAGTTTCTAAATTGTCAGGGGGACCAGTATACAAACATCTGATAGGAAGATTATTGTAGCCAGAACCGAGGTGTTCATGGGGAACACAGTCATCATAACTCTTCTTTCCATCAGTACATTTACTCAATTTGTCTTCTCTTTTGTCCTCTATAATTTCCTGTCATACCGTCACAAATCAGTTAATTTAAATTTTGTTTTCTTACCTCGCTGTTGATGGTAGAACTTAATCAGAGCATAAAAAGTGTCTGTATTACATAATATTGTTGTTGTATTTAATATTAATTTTCAACAACATGTCATTTGCTATAGCATAGCAAACAAAAAACTCACACACACCACATCCTCAAGAACTCTCCCCCCCCCCCCAACAAAACAACAAACAAAAACAAAACAAAGCAAAAACAAAACAAAATAACTAGCGTTACTACCTTCAGTATAGACCAGTTATCTACATTCTTAATTAACAGGTATTGTTGACATAAACTGCATGAAGTTTTTGGAGGAAATAAAGTTAAGCCTCCGGTGGGGTCTTCTTTTATTACGGGGGGGTGAGGGGCGGGGGCACCAGACAAATGCCCCCCCCCCCACTAATTTCCCAAAAATATAAACGTATTTTTATGTGTTATTGTACCCCATAAGGTGTGTTATACTGCTTTTTTATTTCAAAATGAATTTTGATAAAAAATTTAGTTAAGTATAAGTTTTTAACGGGGTATTTTTTTGTCCCTAGTGTGTTGTGATGAGCCCAGGCTGGTTCTTCCTTCTAAAGAGTTGTTCATCCAGTCTGGAGCTTCAACTTCCGAATCGGAATCCCTTCCCTTGTATATTCAAGAGATCTTTGCTAAGGATCTCCTATGTCCTGTGTATGCTATATGTGTATTTGCTATATTGTTTATATGCTATAGATGTTGATGTAAGGACAGCGTTTATGCCAAATTTTACCCAAGTTGTCTACCATTGGATTATAACTTTTATTTTTAAAAAAATAGTAAAAAATTTTATTGTTTGGAAATGATTAATTTTCATTTCCGTAATTAAAATTTCGTTATTTTTGAATTCTGATTTTAAATGAGAAACGGTGTTGCTGTTACAAATGAAAATAAATTTCCAAGTGTTATTTGTGTGTGTAATATTTGTGAGACGTTTCTCATTTTTCTTCGGAGTTATTCAAGGGTGAGAAGGCTATGTCCTATTTAAGCAGCCGCATTATCTTTATTATTTTATCATCATGCTTCTCTTAATATGTGGGCATAGCCTTTTCTGCCGCCTTTAACGGCCATAATTAATATAAATATTTCCTCCATTAAAAATGGACCGAAAGGTCCTAAAATCAAAAAAGATTTTAAAAAATGGGAATTCCTATGTTATTTAGTAGCTAAATTACGTTAATTAGGAGAAACCTTTAAAAACTCAAGGTTAGTTAATTCTGTGTCCCCGTATATGTGTTATGTTTGTCCATTTCCTGCATCTGGGGTTTTTCTGAGACTCTTTCACAAGCCTGTTCTCTTCGCGTGGCGCAGTGTGATTCAGCCCTGCGACGTCTACGCCCCATATTTCTTCCCGTCCGCAGGTTCCCTGTGTCCCTCTAAATTTCTGCTAAAAGGAATAGAAGGCTGAGATTGTTAATTTATTAGTTAACGAATGGGCTTCCCCTTCTTATATGTGATATTAGTTAAGTGTAAGTTTAATTTAAGTTAAATTAGAGTTAGAGGCACTGAAGAATCAAATCTGTTGGGAAATTCAAACTTCACTCTCTTAATTTTATATTTGTTTATAATGTTTCCGTGGGGTGAAGGACGAGGCGAGGACCACAGCCCGCGCACTGGCTGGTACCACCGCTACTTGGGCGATCAACCGAAGCCTCCCCTCATCCCTAACCCCGGAAATTATGATGTCCTGTTACGTCAGGCTATTTAATAATCTAACTAACCTGTCCACAAGTCATCATCGTTTTAGTTCTGTAATTTGTAATTTCCATTAATACCTTTTTGTCAAAATCCCCGTCTAAAAATAGTAAGCTGTTCCTTCGGTACCTATCCTTTTTACGTATTTCCATAATTAGCCTTATTCTTTCATTTTTCCTACTTCGCATTGTGTAATAGCGTGATACTTGGTAAAATCTGCTCTTTTACACATGGGGCATTTGGTATTGTTCTTATCATGTGCCTTCTGACAGCTACCTCTCCTGTCAACTATATGCTATGCAGATATTTAAACATTATACTTTGTATTTTTAAGGATTTTATGCTGGACCAGTGCCCCCAAACCCTGTCCCAGTTTATCCCCTAATTCTCTTGTTCTACTTTACAGCGCATATTTTTTTGTAATTTCGTCTCCATTCATATGTTTGAAATTTATCCTTAATCCATAGTTCTTTTTTGTCCCTAAATTTAAACAATAATTCTTTAATATTTCTAAATTTTCTAGATACTTCTATTTTTTTTTAATAGTAAATTGTTCTTGTATATATCTACCCTATTCCGGATTGTAAAACCGAACCAAGGATTCTGAGTTTATCATTTTTATTCAGTTGATTATTGTACAGTTTAATAGTAATGGGCTTGGTAGTGCTAGCCCTCCTCTCTTTTTTGCCCAATATTAAGTTTCTTTTATTATATAATGGGTTTTGTATCCCCATATGAAGTTTATTATTTCGTTGTCTAGTTATTGAGCTTTTTGTTATCTAGGTCTATTGATTATAGTATATAATTAATATTTGAATATAGATATGCTTTGGCCACTTGGGCCCGCTCCATAATGCATAACGGCGTAAGTGCCTAGATATTAGTGTTTTCATTAATCATCTTGATCATGTTTCTATAGTTTTCTAATTCATCTTCCTTGCAATAGTATGTTCCTAATACTTTCACCCGATCTTTTATTAGGTGTGGGGGAAGTCCAGGGTGTCTTGTCATGATTAATTTTTGACCCAGAAGCTTTTCCAAATGATTCGAATTCTTTCTCTAGGTGCTTAAAGGATCTAAAATCCCTTATGAAGTTTTGTACAATCGTCTGCATGTTGGAGCATTTTAAATTCCTGTTTTAAGTCTGGGATTTGTATCCCTTCTATTTCTCTGTTGTTTCTTATTTTGATACTTAGGATTTCAATTGCTATTACATATAATAGTATGGATAGCGGGCACCTTCGCCGCACCGATCTCTGTATTCCAAATTCTTCCGTGACTGCTCCATTTACCTGTACTCTTGAGTTTATTTTATTATACAGGATTTCGGTCCACCTTTTGAAATTATTTCCAAAACCAAATTTTTCTAAAACTTACTGTATACAGTTATGCTCCAATCTGTCGAAGGCTTTTTCTTGGTCAAAAAGTACAATGGCATCTTTCTGGCCTGTTTCATTGATGAAATCAATAACTGTTCTTATATTTAGTATATTATTCTGTATATCCCGTCCTTTTGCTCCACATGTTTGATTTGTATTTATTATTTTCCCCATTCTCTTTTTAACCCTATTTGCTAGAATTTTACTTAAAATTTTATAGTCTATATTGAGGGAGATGGACCTCCAGTTTTTTTTAAATCTTCCCTCTCTCCCTTCCCTTTGTATATTAATGTAATTATACCCTCCCTCGTTGATGTCGACATTGTTTCGTTTTTTAGTAAAATATTATATAACGATTCAAGGATCGGCAATATCTCACCTTGGAATTTTTTTTCCATCCTGCCAGGTTGCCGCATTTCTTGTCTTTGTTATTTAGTAAAATAAATTGTGTTACTTATTACTGGTATGTATGATGAAGTTTGTATAGTATATGTTATGAGGTATTTGAGGGCACTGGCCCTGTGTCAGATCCTGTGTTTGAGTTGTCATTTTGAATATTTTCTTTTCCCTATCTCTATTGTTTGTTTCTGAGTTATCCGCTCTTAATTCTGTCTCTTCCATGTCAATGTCTATTTTACTGTCACGTTCTTCTTCACTTTCATTTCCCACTTTCATTGTCTTTGTCAATTTTACTGTCCTTTCCATTGTCCGTTTCCTGTATGTCTGTCTTTTAAGGATTTTTCCCCTCTTTTTTCTTAATCCCTACTGTTGTCATTTTCCCGTGCATGGTCTCGCATTGGGGTGATTGGTATCCCATGTCATCCGGTAGTGAATTTCCACTTCCTTGTGAGGAACTTGAGACCGATATGAATGTTTCCTCTTTTTGTTTCTTAGCTTCGGCACTGGTGTAGACGTTAGAGGCTTCAAGCCAATTAGGTCCAACAGGCCTTCTTCTCCTGGGGGGTGGGAGTGGTGGGTCTTTTTCCTCCTCATCTTGGGAGTTTCCCTCTTCCCTCAACAGATTTTGGAGAAGATAGAATCTGTTTTTTCCAGGATATTCTCCTCTTTTTTAGCTATTTGTATTTTCCCCGTTTTATCTGGGCTTAGGAAATTTTCGCATTCCATATTTTTGGAGAGTTGTCATCCTTATTTCCTAGTATTTCTGTTACGTCAATACTGGGGATTTGGGTATTATAGGTGCCATTCATAGTGAGCTCCATACTCTCCTGTTGGCTCCATCTATGTTGTATGTCCATGTGATAGGTATTTGTGGCCCTTTGGGCTCTTCCCCCTTTTTGTCTGTGTTTCCCTCGTTTGTTTCAGGTGTAGTTGTTTCTTGAGGTATGCTGTCCCTTTTGCTTTGCTCAATTAATTTATTTATCTCTGTTCGTATTACTTCATTTTCCTCTGCATTGAAATTTACGTGATTACTTGCTTTCTTCTTGCGTATGTTGGCGCTGCTGGCTGGTTCTTGCAGTCCTTTTGACCGTCACCAGTTTGTTTGCAGCGGGGGCAGATTCTACCCAATTCACATCCTCGATACCATGTTTTAAGCAAGAACCCCATCACGTGGGCTCTTCAGACTTAATAAGACGTGAAGTAGACCTACAACACAACATACAAAAATATACAAATTACTAAAGGTAAATGAATTACAAACACACGAACAACTCACAACATACGAAAAAATACAAATTACTAAAGGTAAATCAATTACAAACACAAACAACTCACAACATACACTACGTGGATTTATTGTAATAAGACAGAAAGTAATTCATAAAATATGTTAAAGATCTTACCTGCACCATATAGTATTTTGGCGTATAATCATATCTATTTTTTATACAATTTACATTACATTGAATAACTTATTGCCCCAGCCAGAAATATCGAAGTCGACTGTTGGAGAGTCGTTGGAGGAATGACCAAGAATGCTAGAGAAGGGAACATGTTAATATAAATCGGCGTGTTAATCGCACGTGTATATTAGGCACGTACAACGCAAGCTGCTCACATCCTACTCGCTAACCCTATGTACAACAAAACAATATGTATTTTGACTTTTGGACATCACGATATCGGACATGTAACAGCACCGTACGAAACGCACACAAACATTACCAATAACATATTAACACTGTTTTACACTGAAATCTTGCCATACTGTTGTAATGTGAGTCGAAACCCTGCTGATCTAAATTCACAAGGGGTATAATCCTTTTGGTGCATTTTCAACTGTGGAAACCTTCTGTGTAATGTTTTGCTTACATCTTGTTTACCTAGGATGCAGATTAAATATGACCTAAAGCTTTTCACGTGCATGTTGCTATTCCTTCTTATGCGCGTCATTACTAACTTACATAAAGATGTATGTCTAATGTGTCACATCATCTTTCTCTGCCTTTGAAGTAATCATATCACACGATAATTTAATCCAAAAGTACAACCATAATGACCCCAACGTCATTCTTTTTTACCTGAAAAATGCATCTTTTATAGCCGTTATATTTTTGACAATAATATGTACCATCATACAGGCAGTTATACATTTGCCCTTGATATATACCCAAACACGATTTTTTGGAATGATTTTACACTTTCTAAACATATCGTTACATTTCCAAGCATTTACGTTATTATTCTTAGAATGTAAAGATACATCGGCAGGCAAAACTATTTTACTTTCAGATTTTTTTTATATGAACGGAGACAAGAAACCTTCAAAACGATTTAACGTATTCCGGAACATTGTCTTTTCGTTGAATGTCACCAAATAAATCCCACGACCAGTTGTTGACATCCATATTGCCAAGGTGAATTGATTTTGCCAGACTTTTCACGATTACATGTTGCCAGAACTCTCTAAGGCTGTACAATCAAGCACTGATGATTTGTTTCTTCTAAACGGTTATATATATATATATATATATATATATATATATATATATATATATATATATATATATATATATATGTGTGTGTGTGTGTGTGTGTGTGTGTGTGTGTGTGTGTGTGTGTTGAAGTTCTGCAGGTCTTATGAGAATGTATGACATTCGCTCTTGTCATTGATCCATCTGTCTATGACTTCCCTTACAGCATATTTAGTCCTACTTTTTATTTCTTCCACATATTAGGCTTTTCTATATGCAGTTGTGCCTATCAAAATTTGGAACGTTTGAGTCCGTTTTGACTGTGACATTTTTCAGGACACGAACTATGTCAGCAACGTATGGTTGTTTATTTTGATTAGAACGACGGTAATGTATATACCTATTGTGCAATTATGTTTTAAAGTGAAATGACTGAGAAATACGGCTAAAATGTGGAGCGATTCGATTCCGTATCTAGTAAGTACATGCAGGAACGCTCTCTCTCTCTCTCTCATACACCACACGAACACATTTGAACACACATGTAATAATATTTGGAGGATTAAAGACACCAACACACGGAGGAATAAAGACAACAACACCAACACATGGAGGAATAAAGACAACAACACCAACACATGGAGAAATAAAGACAACAACACCAACACACGGAGGAATAAAGACATCAACACCAACACATGGAGGAATAAAGACAACAACACCAACACATGGAGAAATAAAGACAACAACACCAACACACGGAAGAATAAAGAAAACGCCAACATATGGAGGAATAAAGACAACAACACAAGGTTTTATTTAATGTCATAAGCAGTAGAGAGTACAAGCAGAGAGTAGGGACCTGAACTTCATCAACGCGCGTAATTTATATAAACGGTAGATGTTATGCCCGGTGTGTTGTCAGACTTGTCGTGTATAAATGGATACTTCGGGCACCGGTGCACGGACTGATTGTCAGTGTTCCACAACTTTTGGCAAAACTTTGGAGACATAAAATTGCCTAGCTTTACTAGTTGAGTCAGGCACAGGTACCAGATGGCCTTGCTTTTTGCATCGAAAATAAAATGCCTTTAAAACTTTCTTAGCAGCCTGAGCACGTCGAGTGATTTGTGCTCTCTGCTCCTTTTCTCAGAACCAAACTTCATTATTTTCTCTTTTGTTAGGTTCAAATAAGTAATTACATGTTTCATCACCTATGACAATCTCATATCAGTATCTCTGGTCATTATTTTCATATTTGGCAAGTAGCTGTTTGATGATTTCATCCCGGTTCTATTCTGATCAGCCGTCAACGAACTTGGGACCCATCCTATATAAATGATTATGAGCTTTACATTAATTTCTAAAAAATTCAAACAAACGATGATAACAGAAATATCTTCCACTGTGTACAGTACGTCTTTATATATTACCCCCTTCACAGTAGCCACTTCCTTTCTGTCAATCGCAAAAAACGGTCTTCCATAACGTTGGTCATCTTCAACGGATTCTCGACTATCTTTAAAGTTATGTTGTTGTTGCAGTTGTCGTAGGGTTTAACGCCATTTTTCATCACAAGATAGGCTATACATGGCGGTCAGTATCAATGGTGGAGGAAGAACCCGTGAAAACTCCGGAAAAAACCACCGACCCACGAGAAGCTACTGGCAGGCATTCTCACATACCCACATTGACCGAATCCGAGACTCGAACCCACGCAGACAGAGGTGAGACGGCAATGACCCGTAATGGTGAGCTCTTTAGATCACTCGGCCACTCGGGGCCCCTTTAAAGTTATGAATCCACATCAAGACTGGAGGATGTGACAAAGAATTGCATCCGGAGACTCTCCAAGTCGGCCTTGATAAGATACAGTACCCTGAGAAGCTGAGTTTTTACAGTCAACTCCTTGTTTCTCTTTCTCTGACATTTTTACGTCACTCTCATATAACTCTGTTGCATAACGTTAAGATGAAGATCCTAAATAATCAGCAGAGATTCTATTGAGAGAGTAGAAAGTACCATTCCTTTCTTGTATGAATAAACTTACATCAATAAATCTGTCTGTCCCCCATTCATTTGTACATATTCAAGGCAAATATATTACACTTCTAAACTATTAGTCATTCGACGCACAGAATAATATAATGATGAGATGTTATGCAGATATCGAGCAAAATCCCAGACATTTCATTATAAATTGTGCGAGTCATTTACATCGATGTATTAGTTGTAGCTGTTGTTATTGTTGTTGTTGTTGTTGTTGTTGTTGTGTGTGTGTGTGTTTGTGTTAAAGACAGTGTAATATTGATAATGTTGATGTACTAAAGCTACGAAGATTCCCTACATTACATATTGTTTTGTATACGAATATTCCCTACATTACATATTGTTCTGTATACGAATATTCCCTACATTACATATTGTTTTGTATACGAATATTCCCTACATTGCACGTTGTTTTGTATACGAATATTCCCTACATTACACATTGTTTTGTATCTAACTCTTAAGATAGAATCTTGTTCTGGTTTTAGCGTTATCTTTGTTGTTCCTGTTAATGCTATTATTGTTATTAATGATGTCTTCATAGTCAAACGAATTGCTAAGCAGTGCTATCCGTTGCATGAACAGTGGAGTTCTTAGGCCGTTAGGTTCAGGATGATATAGTCTGTTAAAACAACATTTTTCATATATTGTGAACTAGTTTACCTTTTAAGACTACAAATCAAGTACGAGGGAGCAATGCAGCACACCAGGTCTTAAAATTGCTTAAGACATAGTTCAGGGGACATAACTTTGTAAGGAAACGTCGTTTTCATTTACTTTTCTAGCTCACAATCTGCTCCTTTCTCGCTGACGGTAAAACTTGTGTTGGTACACATAATCAAGGTAAAACATGTGTTGGTACACATAATTAAGGTAAACCATGTGTTGGCACACACAGTCAAGGTAAAAGAAACTTGTGTTGGTACACATAATCAAGGTAAAACATGTGTTGGTACACATAATTAAGGTAAACCATGTGTTGGCACACACAGTCAAGGTAAAAGAAACTTGTGTTGGTACACACAATCAAGGTAAAACTTGTGTGTGTACGTATAATCAAGGTAAAACTTGTGCTGGTACACATAATCAAGGTAAAACTTGTGTTGTTACACACAATTGTGGTAAAACTTGTGTTGGCGCACACAGTCAAGGTAAAATTTGTGTTAGACACACATAATGAAGGTAAACCTTTTGTAGGCACACGCAATCAAACGTCGCATATAATCATGAATAATCCTGTACTTTTAGATGTGAAGATTAGTTAAATTATTGTTCAACTGAACTCGTCTGTCGTGTTGTTCTTAGTCTGTTTCC
This sequence comes from Megalonaias nervosa, assembly GCA_016617855.1. Classification (NCBI taxonomy): domain Eukaryota; kingdom Metazoa; phylum Mollusca; class Bivalvia; order Unionida; family Unionidae; genus Megalonaias; species Megalonaias nervosa. The sequence goes on from JAECUM010063311.1 coordinate 11,709, forward strand.
TCTTAAAACGCAGGGTGGAAAATTCACAGAGCTTGGTACACAGATTAAAAAGCATTTGCTAGAGTATTACAGGTTTTGGGCCACTTCCCGGGATCGCATCAAGTGATTAACAGGTTAAATACACCATCAGACATTATCCATGCAGTCCTAACAAGACGATACATAAATTACGTAAGGGAATTTCGGTTTAGACCGTTGCATCACGGTTGAGACGAAGGGTAGGTTGACACATTTTCTTGGGGGGGGGGGGACGGAGCGGGGTGATATTTTCGGGGAGGGTGAGTGGCGAAATACGTGGATATGTAATAAAAACGCTTGAATTGTTCCATGGCGTGTCATGGAATTAACTCTAGTTCATTCATGGTTTTAGAATAGCCAAATAGCTGAAAGCTTGTTCTGAGCAGAAGGTTATGTACAGATTCATAATTCGTATGACTATAAATGCTATTTGTGTATTATTTAATACATTTGCAACTGTATCCAGTAAAGGTCGGTGTATTTTGTAATGATCAGTTATTACTCTGGTTTCAAAATAATCCGCTTGATTACGTCATACTTGAGCAGTTACTCACTGTGTCAATTCTATTGTCATGCATATTAAAAGTACAAGAGAAAGATAAATCGGTACAGTCATGGAATATGTAAAGTAATTCAAGAACAGGATGTACGAAATATTGAGTTCCTTTCATGGCAAATGACTCATTCACGACTGATCAGTTCCTTTTTTATTTTTATCTGTGTATGAAAATTATAAATTTATTCTAAATATTTGATAGTCTTGATCATATGTTTATATGTTATAAAATGTGAAGTTTTCTATTATAAACTGACTCTCTCAAGATGACAATACAGGGATTGTACCAGCGGTGGTTTCTGAAAGAATTAGGATTCATAATTTTAGTTTGGTGTGTTAAGGTATAGCAGCATAATTAGATCATTTAGAGCCTAGAAATGATATCGAATACTTAGGTGATTACCCCGTGCAGTCCATGGCAATTTATAAACACAAAACTGTAATAATAAAGACCTATTACGCACAAATGCGCGACATCAAAAGAACTTTTAATGTTTAGAAGGGTTTTGATCTAATGCAAACATGATCTTTTTTTTTTCAACCGGAGATGTCGGGTATTAATCAAATTTATTCCAAGAATTAGGACTAAAACCGGGTATCACAGCACTAAATAAATTACTGTTACTGCATCGTAATTTAGATTCATGGAAAATTATTATAAGCTGCCCTTTATTTTTCAAATTACACCTGTTGCCTAGTGTTCAATGTTACTGGTAGTTTATTTGAAGGCAGCATTTCGAGATGATACAGGTGCTGACATGTAGTTCATACCTTTCATGACAGTCAGTTCCATCGATGTACAATAATTACGAAAGCATGTGAATATGGACGAATGCACGTAAATATGGACGAATGCACATGAACATGGACGAATTCACGTAAACATGGACGAATACACGTGAATATTTCAGTTAATGTCTGAGACTGAGCCTTCAGTTTGCTATAGGACTTATCTAGGTTTCAAATGGTTTGGAGTCCAGTATTCAGTAAGGCAAGCATGTCATTTTAATAATATATAATTCTTTTCAGCTTATCAGATTTTGTCTGCAACCTGCCTGCAATATTTTTTTTTTTTATCGATTTCTCTTTGCACACGTCAAATCACTATCGTACACACATGGACCACTTTCTACGTCAGTGGCATTCAATATTTCTTTCTTTGGCCAGCCGCTTTGTTTCTCGACATAAGCTATCATTTGGTCTTGGTGATCAAATGAACTCGTGTGTAGGCGATGTTAACTCTGTTATAATAACACGCAATTCCTCTTTATTGGCTAAGGCCAAGAAAGCGGATGCAAAAGAAATCAATGAAGTATATTGTTAACAACGAATGCCACTCATTACTTTTTTTAAATTTACCTATGATTGCTTAGTAAATGTTGGTTCTGACATATCAACTGCATATCAGGCTGTGATGACACACCCTTCATACAGAGGTCACCTTGATAACATCGGCAGAATAATTAACTAATGTCTTATGCATGATTTAGTTTTAGGAGAGAATGCCTGGAAATCTTAGAATGTAGGTGTTTCAGAGATTGAAAAAACTGTGTTGGTATATGGTTTACTCTTTTTTCTTCAACTATAGCAATTAAAATTTGAAATGGTGTCTATCAAATCACTTTAAAATGGAATCTCTCAAGTCACTTTAAAATGGAATCTGTCAAGTCACTTTGAAATGGCGTCTCTCAAGTCAGTTAGAAATGGAGTTTTCTTTTCTCTGAATGTGGATAAAGTATTCGGCTGTATCATTTAGTTCATTTACAGGTGTTAGTCATCAATGCTTCCATGCTAATGAAGCATTTTATGGTAAGTACGTCCATTTGAAATAAACTAAATTTAAGTCGATTGCGCAAACGTTTGATGGCTCAGATGTCATCGCGATGTTGACTTTTAGGTATGGGAAACTAGGGAATCCATGAGGAAACCGTCAACATCGATAAGCGATACATAGTGTAGAGTTCAGAGATCGAACCCGGGACAACATCAGAGAATAGTGAGCTTATTATGGATTCTTTATTTTCATTTCAGACTAGAAATAACTCTGGTCGCTAAAGCTGTGAAATTCTTTATATCCATTCCCTGACTTTCTCTTCCTATAACGAACAAGCTGCTTTCTTTCGAGGAATCTTGTTGGTTTCTACTTATCAAAGCGGTCAAGTGATGCTCAGTGATTATTTTCCAATGAGTGTCTTCAAATGTTATGTCTGACAGTAGTGACATGCCTTTCCTTGATAGTAGATTATGTAGCTGATTCGGCGCATATGCACAAGGTTTCAAGTGGTTTTTAACGGCAGTTTCGTGTAGTGTTTGAAGAGCGTATAAAACCGACAGCTCTGTCTGTCTGTGTTTATATGAGTTATTTAGATCACATTCTCAGGAGTAGAATCCAATATAGCATACGTCACCAATAAAGAGATGCTGGCTATAAACTACAGCAGGTGAAATAATGAATGCAGACTAATAAAGTTATTTGGAATACATATTTTTACAATGACTACATTCAGTTTTGCACATCAATAACATCGAAAACAAAACAGAAAACTCACTAATATAGACTCAGTCATGGGTCTATCCATATGGACTGAGTCACTGGTCTTGTGACCGCACGGTGCCATCCATATGGACTGAGTCATGGGTCTTGTGGTCGCACAGTGCCATTCATATGGACTGAGCTATGGGTCTTGTGGCCGCTCTGTGCCATCCATATGGACTCAGTCATGGGTCTATCCATATGGACTCAGTCATGGGGCTACTCACACTCCAATGAAGACGGGGAACACTTGGCAGAGTGGGCAATGAACAATGACCTCCTTCTGACCCACGACTCCAAACAACGTGTGACCTTTCACTCTGCAAGATGGCAAAAAGACTACTTACCGGACCTCTGCTGGGTCAGCTCCATTGGTGACCATCCTCAGCTAATCAGCCAAACTGTACTAGATGACTTCCCACACAGTCAGCACAGACCTATACTTATCCATATTGGACTTCAGCTGCCGGCTATACACAGCTCTTCACAGCGGCGCTGAAACTTCCGCAAAGCAGATTGGAAGAAGTACGCTGGCATACTGGAGCGTAGCATAGTCACCATACCATCTCGCTTCATCCCAATCAAGGAATCCTTCCACCGTTTCCCAAGAGCCATATTCAGGGAAGCCACTCAGTCTGTCCCTCGTGGTCGGCGTCCAGTCTATACACCCTGTTTCGATGAAGAATGTCAGGGTCTTCTCAAGGAATATGAAGCATCTGGAGACCCAGATATAGCAGATCACCTGATCGATTCCCTGGACACTGCCAGGCGCACTCGCTGAGAGGAAACTACAGGATCACTCAACTTTACGCGCTCCAGCCGGAAATGCTGAAGCTTGATTTGAAGACTTGGCACCGCTCAGCAACCACTAGTTTAAGCTCACCCTGTTGTCAATCCAAATGCTGTAGCAAGTCACTTATTACAAGTGGCAAAAGCACCCCAGGAGAAACATCACCGACGTCAAGTACGAGATGAGTAGCGACAATACTGCCGTCGGAAGTCAGATGAACTAGATCAAAATACTTCAGAGACATTTACAACAATAGAACTTGAAATGGTGCTATGCAGCATCAAATCAGGCAAAGCAGCAGGATATGACAACATCCTTCCTGAGTTCCTGTAGCATCTTGGCCCGAAGGCAAAAGAATGGCTTGCTGCTTTTTACACCCGGATTGTTAGGGGAAAGTGCATGCCGACTTTGTGGCATCAGGCAAACATTATTGCGATACGAAAGCCTGGCAAAGATCCCAACAATGCGGCGAGTTATCAGCCGATCGCCTCTCTTTCAGTCTGTTTTAAGGTACTGGAGCGCCTGATTCTCCAAAGAACTGGTCCTGACTTGGAGAATATCATAACTGTTGAGCAGGCAGGCTTCAGGCATAGCCATAACACTTGCGATTAAGTCCTTGCCCTGACTACATTTGTTGAAACCGGGTTTCAGAGGAACCTTAAAGCTGGAGTTGGTTTTCTAGATCTAACAGCGGCACATAACACGGTCTGGCATCCAGGGCTGCTGTTGAAAATTTCCAGAGTATTGCCGCGCTGGATAGTTGAGACTATTGAACTGTTCCTTCGTAACAGGCGCTTCAGAGTGCACATCACAGAGAACTGCAGCTCGTGGAGGCGTCAGACTAATGGACTCCCACAAGGGTATGTTCTTTCGCCAAGTTTGTTCAATGTCTATATCAATGACCTACCGGTAACACAGTCACGCAAGATCATGTATGCAGATGACATTGCTCTAGGGACCCAACGTCTCTCATTTGCTGAGCTTGAAGGGGTACTGAATAAGGACCTGGAGGATATGACGGACTTCTTCAAAAAATGGCGTCTACAGCCAAGGGCAACAAAGACAATCTCCAGTGTCTTCCACCTTAACAATGTAAATGTGAACCATGGGCTTTGCATCCTCTCAATGGGCAGGAAATAAAACATGACCCGACATTAACATACCTTGGTGTGACTCTAGACAGATCACTGACATTCTACAAACAACTGAATAAAACTTCAGCAATACTTAGCACTAGAAACAACCTACTCCGCAAAATGGCTGACACAGCCTGGGGCGCTAGTGCGCACACACTCAAGACATCAGCACTGACCCTCTGTTATTCGACAGCCAAGTATTGCGCTCCTGTCTGGCTTGATCATCCCATAATAAGCGAATTGATGTCCAGCTCAACACAAGAATGCGCATAATCTCTGGAACACTACGTCCTACTCCTTTACCATGGCTCCCAGTACTCAGCAATACTCCTCCTCCACATCTGCGTCGCCAGGAAGCAACCACAAAAGTGTTTGCTAAGGTCTATGCCAGTGAGAAATTTCTACTGTACAATGGACATCACCTCACATCCAGCAGTCCGCTTGACTTCGAGACGCCCAATCTGGTTAGGTCCGATAGCTATTCCAGAATGGAGCATTGAGTTTTCTTCAACAGATGTTGTAAACCACTCCCTCGTAGCTGAGTCATCTGTCTGCCCTCCTGGCTTCAACCTTCCACGTCATCTGTGGACCACACTGAACCGCTTTCGGACAGGACAGGGTCGTTGTGCAATCAACCTTGTCAGATGGGGCCAGGCCACTAACTCTTCCTGTTGCTGTGGAGCCCTTCAGACCATGTCACACACTGTGAACAACAGTCCACTGACAAAGTTCCCCGGTGGACTGCAGGCTCTGCATGTTGCTGATGATGACGCTGTTAAATGGCTGAGCACGCACTGCACACGATAATAATAATAATGGGTCTTGTGGCCACACGGTGCTATCCATATGGACTGAGTCATGGGTCTTGTGGCCGCACGGTGCCATCCATATGGGCTCAGTCATGGGTCTTGTGACCGCACGGTGCTATCCATAGCATTACTCCCTCTAGTCTGATGCTGCTACTTCCCATCATTGTGATTCTTGAACTTTGGATTCAAACCAGTTTTTCTTTGGGTATAGTTGTAACTTAACTATTTGTTTCAATGAAGTGTTCTTTCATCCTGTTTTGGCCCTCTAAGTACAGTCATTAATGGTTATGTTTATTGATTTCAGCTTCTAGGCTGTTGTGCCGGATGACAAATTATACAAGTCGCAGTCGGCCGTTCTGGAAAGTTCACATCAAAAAAAAGTTCAAGTTGCTTCCTTCACATGAGATTATTTCCAGAAAATACGATGTAACCTATCCTGATTTTTGGATGCGATATGTCCATGTTAGTGTCTAACATAAAAACGATAGTCTTGATACACCTGAGCTTATAACTAATGCATTGGATTTCATTAAAACTAACGGTGGAAAATGAAGGAATTTTACCAGGAACTTAAATTAATGTACTAATGCGCCACAACACTCCAAAAATAGATGTCTTTAACCACATTTTTAATTTCAGCGACCAATATGGACTATTCAGTCTAGCTTGGTATTTAGTAGAGCTATGACCAATAAGGACTATTCAGTCTGGCTTGGTATTTAGTGGCATTATGACCAATATGGACTATTCAGTCTGGCTTGGTATATAGTGGCATAATGACCAATATGGACTATTCAGTATGGCTTGGTATTTAGTAGCATAATGGCCCCTATGGACTATTCAGTCTGGTTTGGTATTTAGTGGCATAATGACCAATATGGACTATTCAGTCTGGTTTGGTATATAGTAGCATAATGACCACTATGGACTATTCAGTCTGGCTTGGTATTTAATGACGTAATCGTTGGTAGTTGTGCATTAATAATAAACCCTTCTCCCTCATGTTCATGTCGTTTTCATTACACTATCTCCTTTCAGACATTCTGAAGGTCACGAGCCGGCAGGTAGACCTAGTTATAAATTGAAGACATTCTTATCTTTTGGCTGATGTCCTCTCTATACACATACAGTGATCTCAAATTAGAGCTGGTGAATCAACTTTGTATGTGTAGAAATATAAAGTGGAATATCAAACAACCCTGCAGATATACTCATAATTTTTTGTAGCCCTTAATTAGCAGCTTCTGTTGTATGATTTTGGCTGAGGTATATGAAATTAATGTGCTTGGTTTTGAAGATGTTGATTATTTTTATGAGCTTAAGGACATTACAATACTACAAGGTTCAAGCAATCGATGTATATTTTATTTTCATCGATGGAATTTATGTGTAGAAAAGAGTCATTCAATCAAATGTTCAAAACTTGTTCTCAATGTTGCTATTTGGTTTATAAACCGCAATTTTTTTTAAATTGAACTTGCGTGTATTTGCCCAGATTTTGTGTGAAGTCATTTAATTTTTCACATCACGAATTCTGTTAACAATATACTGGAAACCGATAATGAGGTTGTAGTTTGGTTGTGTGTCCCCAAGTTTCCTATGTTCGTCTATGTTTCAAAACGATCGCTTCTATTTAAGCATTATGGGATTACGGATTACATCCAAAAGCTACTTACCTCCAAAACTGAAGACCTTGACAACATGCAAAATTATCCAACTTCGAAACTGAAGATTTGACTACTAAAGTGCTCTAGGAAGGCATGTTTTATGTTTTCAAACCATATTAACACATTTTTTTACGAAGAATTTTACTTCTTTTTATTACAATCAAGACGCATCTGAGACTGATCTTACCAAGTCATGAGAGTAAATAAGGTAATGGTGCCTAAAGATTTGGAACTATTTTGTGACTCTTAGCACAAAGACGCATCCTCCGAGTTGGTCGGTGTAGTATTAATATCCAAAACTGGATGGAAATTTTCCAGATAGCAGAGATGTTTAGTTAGCAGTGATGGTGAAGAATGTGTATGTGTATCTATACAAAATATATCTGCAGCAATAAAAACGAGCACATTGTGATATAGAACAAATATTAGTGGAATTTTATTTATTTATTTATTTATTTATTTATTTATTTATTTATTTATTTATTTTCAGATAGATATTTGTTCCTATATAATCCAAACTATACACTTTTACCCAGATCAATACGTTGCTTGCTCATTCTCTGCTCTACTGTGTTTTTTAAAGCACAAACCAGCTTAACAAACATTTTAAGTAGATTAATGTATTTAGGACTTATGTGTATGCTTATTACTGTTTTATATTCCATCTGATAATAATACTATTTCTTCCATCAAATAAACTTATCAGACATTACTTGGTTACAGCAATTGATAACTGAGTGACCGGGATTCTTTTTTTTTTTTTTTTTTAATCAAACCTAGCCAGACCCCCTGTTTCGCCATGCCCGGAACAGAGGGCCCAGTCCTACAAATGTAAAGTCTGGACTCAACATTTTCAAAATTTGTATTAAGAATTCAAAGATAAGCATCAACTCCTATCAGACTAATTGTCGTCTTAAAGCTTGCTATACCGATACAGATGCCTCACCGTTGTCCTCGTCTCCACGTTGCAGGGAAGGGAGAGGCGGAGGGAATTGTTTTACCTGATTGGTAACCACTGTTTCTCTTTGGTAAATAGCTAACAGGTGTATATAAGAGTTCTAAATAATGACCAAAAATGAAAATGGTGCTACGTAAGTTAGAACTTATCTCTTTTTCATTCCGTTAATTTTTTTAGTTTTGGCGCTTTATGTTTTGTATTCTAGCAGATATATGTTTTGGGTGTGATAGAAATATTAGTATTATTTTTGGTGATGCTTTGCATACTTTGTTATCGTTT
>JAECUM010063314.1:0-18769 GCA_016617855.1 Megalonaias nervosa
TATATATATATATATATATATATATATATATATATATAGTTAGCGATAGAGCGAATGAAATGGGAAAAAGAGGGGCATATAGACAGAAATCTCACGCAAACAGTTACATTTTTAGCCGGAGTTGTTTTCCATTAAATGGGATTGGTAACAGGACCAAAGCAATTAATAGAGAACACAGATGGGTCACAAATAGGTGCATAGCGTATAAATCATGTTGCCACTCGACAGTCTACATTTTGTTGTGTATGTATGCTTTTACGTCTGCTAGAAAAAAGACAAAAGTCATCAACTACCTAATTTTAATGGTATTAAAAAATTATTTTCATGCAAATATTAACTAGCTTGCAATTTTTGTTGTCCGTCAATTAATTTGAATGGATTGAATTTTTCCTTAAAATTGTGAACGAAAATGTTATCAAGCCCTTCAATGTATGTATGTATGTACGTACGTATATATGTATGTATGTATGTATGTATGTATGTATGTATGTATGTATGTTTGTTTGTTTGTTTGTTTGTATGTATGTATGAAAGCATTTTTAGCATTTTATTTAGCTTTATCTTTGTAATGAAAAATGCGAAGTAAGTGCTTTTCACAAAGACACACTGAGGCAGCCGACCCGTGCTGGTCTGGGAGGGTATCGAAAAAATCATACTCTGCCAAATGAGCCGCCGCCCTCAAAATAAATAACGATAAATGTTTACCTTAAAAAAACAAAATTAAATTAAATTACGTCGATATATGCTTGAAATCACAAATCACATAAAAAATGAAAAATCAAAAATGCCATTCAAATAACCTCAGTATTTCAAAGCACTTCTTTCGAAACCCTCCAAACGTATCCTTCAATAAGTTCTAGACATGATTTGCCAATGATGGATTTGTTAACAAGTACAAACATAGTGTGGCATGAGATTTGGCAGAATCACCTTACTTGCGTAGTGTTCTCGGCACTAGCAGCATTCTAAACATCTGGTGAACAATCATTTAATTCAAATACTACTACTACTACCACTACCACTACTACTACTACTACTACTACTACCACCACTAATACTACTACTACTACCACTACTACTACTGCTGCTGCTCTTCTACTACCACTATTACTACTACTACTACTAATAATAATAATAATAAGAAGAAGAAGAAGAAGAATAACATAGATCCAAAAGAATATAACATAAGTCTTTAACAATTCCCCTTTATATTATTGGAAATACATGATATTACACAAAAATCAATAGCTCTCATTGTAAATGATCACAATATGTAATAAAGGATGAAAATATATTCTGCTGATGAACTAATTTGTAACTGTGGATTTTGGTTTAGTAAAATTAAAGAAAATAATATGTTTATGCGAATAATATTGTTCCTAATGGCTATATTTGCTGGAATGTTTGTTTTTTCTGCAAGATAATAACGGGTTAGCAAGGGAACGTAAATTTCAAAAGTTCTGTGAAAATATCATACCCTATGTGAGTTTCTTATTATGTACTCGAGTTCAAACCAGCACATCTATAACACAGTCTGTTTCAACAGTCAAAGAGTTTTCAAAACCGAAGTTTTTTTAAAAAAAAAAGAAATAACCAAAACAATACAACAACTTGATTTTAGGCCAAAATGTTGTATGGCTCAGACGAAAAATTTAAATCAAAACAATATATTTTATTTTCCAAAGCCAGAGTAAACTATAACCCTCATGATGATGCTATATTTGTATTACCGTATACTCGATTGTAAAAAGAGTCCAACTGCAAACTAACTGTACAGACCCAGGTCTGCCGTTGCATAATGCGCCGGCATATCTGGATCTGCGCAGTTTGTTAGGAGTAATCAGTAGAACAAACAACATAGACCCTAATCTGCAGTCGCATTATGCAACGGTAGATCAGGATTTTGTTGTTTGAGCTTTGACTTGTCTTATCAGTGAGTATATACGGTATCTAGCGACATAGTTGTGCAAGTGAGTGGCATTGGTGGATAGATAAAAATACAAATGAAACGAATATTTGAGAGCTAAAAACAAGGACAATGACATCCATAAATACCGACATTGTAAAACAAGCGAATGTAACAGCTGTTCAACAGTCTGTAACAATTCATTACAAGACAGACAATGAAATAATAGAAGAAATGCGGATAGGACTTGTGTAGACATGAAGAGCAAAAATGACAACAGTCTTGTAATTGTAACTAGATATGATTTAAAGAGAAAGTCATGAAACTAAAAAGATCATTGATGTTGTTGTTGATGGTGTAATGAGCAGGCTTAATTTACGTCATTATATAAGTTTTGGATTCTTCACCCCGTTTTTGACTTTACTACACTTCTGACAAAAACTTCAAACAATATACCAGCTAATTGTAGAATCCATTGTTTTCACATGACGTCACAAAACGTGTGTACTTCCATACCCACCATTTTGATTCCCTAGCCATGCAAACCGGCACCTAACAACATTGTTTACGTAAATGATGAGCTGAGGGGTAAAAAAAAAAAAAAACAAAAAAAAACTCTCCAGCTGTTTTCAAAAGCCAGTTTAGCATAATGACAAGAACTCCAGGCAATACCGCTGCCTGTTTGACAATTTTAAGCAAACTAACTGAAATATGTTACGCGATTTTTGATCATGTCAAAGAATGATTCAACTGGAGCAAGGGGAGAAGAAACAGTTGTTGGAACAGGTGTGGAAGTTGGACGGGTAGCCAGAGTAAGAAAAATAATATATTTTTTTTTTTTTCAAAATGTTTCTACCTGTAGCTATAAGCTGTAATAATGTCGTCAATTGTTGTAGCTTTCTCTTTAAACAATCTTTACTTTCGGGCCCCACTAAATGCTATCATTTCCCTAATGTTTAAATTTATATTTTCTATATTGATTTTGAACTCACGGTCTTGATCTGTGTCACGTTCAGCTTTCTGTGCTCGTTGCCTACAACATTTTCCAACAGTTCTTCTTTCGTTGCATCTGTTTCTTTGTTCACGTCGCTTTAAAAATTGCCTCCATATATGTCTCATACATTTCGACATCTGATTTCATAATTTTTTTTTTATCGATTTGGCAACTGTTACAGCATTTACGTAACCCCCTAATTCTCTTTATTCTTACTGAATAAATAATCCCCACTCTGCAAGCAAAGTTCTGCATTTTGATTTCTTTCCTTGAACCATATTTGGAAGTTTCTTATTCTCTCACTTATTGGTAAAATGGTTCATTCGTATTATTTGTCTGGATCTCTGTTTCCATGGAAATGCTTATTTGTTGTATGATGGCCACTGTTGGTCCTACTGGTTGTTTGTCTAGCGGTTTATCACTATGTGATATACATTTATTTATTTAATTATTTATTAATTCTTTCGTCCAGCCTAAAGAATGCCTAACTTTTGCAGTTACAAACCTAGGTTCCAACAGTTCATTTATATAAATTATTTTTGTGTTCGCCTTCTTTTTGGTAATAAATTGTTGCTATTTTTCTCTCAATATTAAACGAGTTTAATTTATTTGTTTTATGTGTCAATTTGCTAAAGGCGTGTTTAACAAATTCTTTGTATTCAGACACTTCAACTTCAGACGAAGAGTTGGATAAGAACTTTAAATTCCCTCGTTAGAGATATTATTTTAAGTGAAAGGATCTTAACTGTAGCATCATCCTCGTACTAACTTTCACCATAAAGAGGCATTAAAAATATGTCATCAAAATAGGCCTCATCACCTTCTACAATTGAGTCGAACCTTAAATACAAGTTGGATTAAGCTCAAAAGAATTTACAAGCCAAGCGAAGATAAACTTAAGATGGAACGGGAAAATTAATACCAACCTCAGATCAAAAAAGTTTGTTCAAACAAGTTGATCTATTGCCTAGTATGTGGTAGTATTATTGTTTTAGGTCTGGTATTGCTGGATACAAATGCACACTTGGTTACATTTTTAAACCTGCTATTCACACCAAGAACCACACATACATTACTTACTGTACCAAACGACGAGCAAAATTCCAGCTCCAAAAATATTGCACAGTGTAACTGTTTAATGGAATGTCAACATACACCGATCCAGCTCCCAAAAATATTACACAGCATAGGAATGGCAACATGCATCGATTTGGAATTTGGTGATATTTATCTCATGCCATTGGTGTAACTATCGATGCAGGGTCAGAATTTGGTAATAGTAGCATTTTGAAACACACTCTTGGAGTAAATATCGATTCAACTTTATACCTTAAAGAGTCTGATAAATAAGTAATGCAATTGTTTTCTCATTTATCACTGAGTTATTACGGCAGGTCATTTCTAAATACAAAGAAATGGGAACAGAAACAAACGTGATCATGCATGCAACACTACAGTCAACGCTTAAACTTGGATAATTGTTTTCCCATGAAGACGATTCAAAAGGTGCAATAGGCATCATCAAGTAATTTTTAATTTAATGGAACAATGCAATTAATTTTTCCACTTTCGCTTTCTCAGTTAACAATTTTCGACTTGATAGGAAATGCACTTTTTACCAGATAACATTGTAAGATAAACAAGTACTAGCTGACCAAAAGATTGTTACAATCTAATGATAAAATAGAAACCAAAGAAAAGCGACTAAATTCTAACCAATTCTTAATCTCCGCTTTAAAATCTGAGAGAGAAGATACATACACTTCCAACACACAATGACATTAACTGCATGTTGCAAAAGCGCAGTGTAATTAAAAATTATTTGGTCAGATATTACAGCGTGTCATAAATAAAAATGAAAAAGCATTAAAAAAAAATTAAAATCGTTAACTTTACTACCGTCAGAAATGATTGGGGATGGGGGTAATCAGCTATTTATTTACGAATCGCATTTGTAGCAACAGGATTTGTGATCCCTTAGGTTTTAAATGGGTTTCGTGTAACTTTGGTATGGTTTGTCGCACAAAGTTTCAAGGTAAATCGATAGATTTCTTTCAAAGTTATAAAACACGACGAGATAACAATTTCTGTGATTGGTAAGTCTAACAGTATTTATGACATGATAAGCTACGCAATAAGCGACGGCGAAGTTATCAATGAAGAATTTAAATTGATAGCCAATGCGCATAATAGATACCAGGATAAAAAGAATGCAATCCAGAAGAAACAAAAACAACACAGAAATATTTGATGTGAATTTTAAATGTATCATCTCTTTGTCTTTTCAGCGTTCGAAAACCTGTTGAATAATTAGATTGTGATGAAAACTTTAAGAAAAAAAAAATATCAGCAAGTACATTTTCTATCTCATGTTTTAAACTGAAGTTTATAATTTTTATTTTAGACATCGGAAAGGCTTGTAGCTACCATTTATTTTGCTGATTGTGTCCCATGTTTTTCTTATGGAGGAAAAATAGTTAAAATTTTGGGCGTCGGAAGATTGTTAAATTTTCTCAATGCCTCTCGTCACCATCTGATGACTTTTCTAGGATCTTCGGTGAAGCATAGAATGTTGGTTCTTTTGGAGTCAAACATAGATTTGGTATCATGTTTAATGCAATGCACGCAATACAAGGATAGCACACTCTAAGGGAAAAAGCACGAGAAATACCAAACATTCAACAATAATCACAACAAGCTGACCAAAAATTAAACTCCGAGATAAATGCATTAAAGAGTGACATGAAAGAATATAGACATCCCTGGAAGACTGTCATTTTAAATGAAAAATGGAACAAGCACACAAAGACTGAAACAAGCTATACAAAATAAATTAAAATGATAACAAATAGTGCTAAGGCAAAAATTAAGCAACAAGATGGTTGTTAACTCTAATACCTTGTCACAGTTGCAAAAGAAGAATGATTTAATCGAGAACTCCAAGTCAAAAATAAAGGGCAGCAAGGACAACCCAATATTAACAAAAGCATGATAGACGTCATGAAAGCAACAATTGAAAAATGAGCTCACAATATGGAACAATCAAAACTGGATACGAAAGAGTATGAAAATCAGCATGCAGTTATTCATATCATAATGGTACGTATCAGGACAACGACTGACAAAGTAGAGAAAAAGATGGCATGCATTAGAACAGATTAACTGATCTTAAACAAGAGTTTCAAATAGACAGATGCATTAAAATTGAAATTAAAAAAAGAATTCTTAAGTTTTCACATTGATACAATTAAAAGCGACATAACTTAAAATATTAAGACATTGAAAACTTAAAATGGAAATGGCTGTAAATAATAGAATTAGATCAATAAAGAGGAAATCGATAAATACAAAAGTTAGAAGAGAACATTAATCATTGTCTGGATACATATGTTGTACGAATTTTGCCATTTTCCAAGCTGGTAATATCCAGACGGCATCATCTTTCAAAACTGGAAATAAACCTTAACAAAAGATTATATGATGATGGTGCATTTTATTTTACAGAATTTGACACGGAATATTGTTTAATTTTAATTATGGCATCTAAAACGTGGTTGTCAATATGTCAGTCAAATACAATAATCAGGACAATGTACTTTAAAAAAAACAACTTTGCATGTTACAAATGACGATATATTAAATTTTTCTTTCAGATTAGAAGTAAGGAACTAAGGTGTTCCTTTCTCTTTAAGGCTTGGAAAGAATCTGAGCCTAACCTTTTCAGCGTAAAATGATCACGGGGTAGGTGATGTTATGGACAAGAGAACACTGTTTTGACAACTAGATTGAAACCAAAAGGAATTGCTGACCGTTAGTTGTGTAATACGAAACAAAAATAGCAACAATATCAGAATGTGTTGCTGTTAAATGTAATGACTGAAGTATAAGTACTTACTGGAGTAGGGGGTCCCGAGTGGCCTAGTGGCCGAGTGATCTAAAGCGCACACAGTTACGGATCACTGCCATCTCACCTCTGTCTGCGTGTGTTCGAGTCTCTGGCTCGGCTAATGTGGGTACGTGAGAAAGCTTGCCAGTAGCTTCTCGTGGGTCGGTGGTTCTTTCCGGGGTTTTCCCGGGTTCTTTCTCCACCAATGATACTGGCCGCCATGTATAGCCTATCTTGTGCTGAAATATGGCGTTAAACCCTATAAGAACAACAACAACAACAACTTACTGGAGTAGAAACAACTATACGTCCAGAATTTACAGGAAGTCATTATTGACATCAATGATTAGATCCAAACGATTAAATTAAGAAATAATTAGATATTATAAGGGAGAGAATTGGTAAGTAAACTGCAGCGTTTAAAGTGTACAGACGATCGAGTACCTGAGAGAAATATTAAGAGAACATGGCCAGATTAATCTGCACTGAAATAATTTGGTCAAATGTTTTGCTCTCTGTTCTGCTGGCCATACTGATTTAACTTAAGAAAAACCTGGACGACCCAGACTTGTTGATTTTTACAAGCTGGTAAAATATTTATATATTTATTGGCGTTGTTACAAGTATTAGTGTTTATATTGGTTACACGTTTTTGTAAACTTTTACTGGTTTTCGTCGTTATCAAATAGCAAGAATGGCAACGTATTGTGCATGCCTAAGCTTATAAAAGCAAGAGAAAACACCATAGTGTGTTGAACATCTTGTGTGTCTGTGTGTGTGTGTGTGTGTGTGTGTGTGAGAGAGAGAGAGAGAGAGAGAGAGAGAGAAGGAGAGGAAGAGAGAGTGTGTGTGTGTGTGTGTGTGGTTTAGATTTTTAACGTAGCTTTAACAATTTTTCAGTCATATCGCTGCGATGTCTGCAGTGTGACAGTTTATAGTGATGTCTAGCACTGGGGCATCATGCCGCAGACATGTGGCATGATGTCCCACCCAGTCACATTATCCTGACACCAGGCCGACCAGTCCTAACACTAACCTCTTAATGCTGAGCGCCAAGCGAGGCAGCTGTTAGTAACATTTATATAAGTCTTTGGTATGACTCTGCCGGGGTTCGAACCCGCGACCTCCCGCTTCCGAGGCGGACGCTCTAACCACTAGGCCACCGGAGCGGTTGAGAGAGAGAGAGAGAGAGAGAGAGAGAGAGAGAGAGAGAGAGAGAGAGAGAGAGAGAGATATTTGGATTTTTTTTACGTAGCTTTAAAAAATGTTCAGTCATGTCACTACGATGTCTACAGTGTGGTTGTTTATAGTGATGTCGAGCACTGGGGCATCATGTAGTCATGTAGCATCATGTCCCACCCAATCACATTATCCTGACACCAGGCCGACCAGTCCTAACACTCACCTCTTAATGCTGAGCGCCATGCGAGGTAGCTGCTAGTACCATTTTTATAAATCTTTGGTATGACTCAGCCAGGGTTCGAACTCGCGACCTCCCGCATCCAAGCGGACGCTCTAACGTTACACATCTTAATCCAACATGTGATTGTATTACTACAAATACTGTCATTAGAAATAAATCTGAGAAAAGACTGCAAGCGCTAATATGTAGGTTGGGACCTAATGGAACGACTGTTCTTGGCTGATTGTTTTTCATCTAGTCTGATGTAAAGGTGAAAGGAGATTGTATTCATTTAGGGAGAATGTTGGTTAATGATATAACCAATCTTTACGGTAGTGATAATCTTTCAAATTAAATTATTGACACAATTTTGTGATGTATAAAGATGTTTGGTTGCCAGCGTCTGATAGAACAAACTGGACTGAACAAGGTATCATGAATGAAAAATTAGGTCGTTGAGAGGAGGTAATGGATAAAACATTGGTATATACGGTACATGAAAAGAATAGTACTATGCTGCAGGATGCTAATATATCATTATTCGCTACATCCATTTGTTTTTTCTCAGCGTTTTAGAATTAACAACGCATTCGCAAAGGTTTTGGAAAAGTTAAAGAAGGTGGGAATCCAGATAATGAACCTGAACATATTTGTCACCAATACAATGCACTTACTTCAGCCTCAATGGCTCCGTTGTTGATAAATAGAGTCGTGAATGGCTATCGTCATCGTTCTCGTAACTAGAGACTGAATAACTGAGAAGGAAGCTAATATTTTGTTCACCGCAGTTACGTGTCAAAGGCGTTTAGATGTTATAAAAAAAAGCCAGAAATTCAAAGACTGATTACTGCAAAAGCTGATTCTCAAGATTACAAACTGAGACAACAGTTTACAGAAGTACTAAGGCACGTCCTTCATAAGCAAAACAACACCCGAAAATTAGTAACCTGAATGTCAACGGTTTTTTTAATGAAAAAGAAGAAAAATATTACCACTGTATATAACTTGATTTCAGAAGAGAGAGAGAGAGAGAGAGAGAGACAGAGAGACAGAGAGAGAGACAGAGAGAGAGAATGTGTGTGTGTGTGTGTGTGTGTGTGTGTGTGTGTGTGTGTGTGTGTGTGTGATTCGAATTTTTAACGTAGCTTTAACAATTTTTCAGTCATATCGCTACGATGTCTGCAGTGTGGCAGTTTAAAGTGATGTCTAGCACCGGGGCATCATGCCGCTGACATGTAGCATGATGTCCCACCCAGTCACATTATCCTGACACCAAGCCGACCAGTTCTAACACTAACCCCAAGCGAGGCAGCTGTTAGTACCATTTTTATAAATTTTTGGTATGACTCGGCCGAGGATGGAACCCACGACCTCCCGCATCCGAGGCGGACGCTCTAACCACTAGGCCACCGGAGCGGTCGATTTCAGAAGAAACGTGATAATAGGTTGTATAATATAGCAATAATTACCTAAATGACATGAAGGCATCCACAATATCCAGCATGATTGAGTAATATTCCAAATGTAGTGGTAATATTATCAACGAGTTTGATAGATGTAACATGCATGGTCCTGTTGAACATGACGGTACAGAAACGTGTTTCATATGTGAAGTTGAAATAATTAAGAAAAAACCAAGAAGAAAGTTTGAAATTTATTTTTGACACCTTAGACACATTACAAGTTGATAATAGGTTCATTCGTTGCCTTGAGACAACGAAAAAGCAAACCTTTCCTAAATGAAATAACGAAATACATTATCACTTCAATTAAAACAGATAACTCAATATTTAAACCAATAATTTAAATTACACTGGTAACAGTCTTAAAGAAAACCAAAACCTTAGATATCACAAATAGTTTCTGAAATAATAAATTAGTTACAAGGCGATAACAAAGGCTGGTGATGTCAGCGAGTTATTTAATTTATTTGCCAGTTTTGTGGAAAATCAGATGAGACTTTGAATCATACAAACTTTCACCCCACTTACGCAAGATATATTCAATGTACATCTGCAAGAGTAATTTAACGTCAAAACCATCGGAAAATAAACCGCAAAATATTAATATGAGAGGAATCTGTTATATAATATTCTTGGAAAGAGACATTAACTTGGAATTGTGGTGAATTCAAACAAGGAAACATTGGATTATATTACATCGATTCAACAAACGACTGTTGGCTCATCATTACAATTCAGGTCATTGGTACTTTAGTATATTAGAGACTCCAGGCCATTACAGGCACATCAGAATGTTCAATGTTGGAAATTATTTCGAATGCCACTAAAGTTGAATCAGATCTTTATTCATTAGGACTTGTGCTAGTAATTCTATGATTATTTGGGATTATTTCGCAATACCATAACTTTGTACTCTAAGGAAATAAATTATTGGTTGAATTTTAAAAAGCTTGTTGCTTCTCACTATTTTCTATTACTTATTTTAAGACCATAGAGTCGTAATAAAGACAAATTAATTATGACACATTCTGGTATTAAGGAGGACAGAAGGTTCTTACTTCCTAATTTTTTTCAAGGCACTTATCCTTGGTTTCTAAGGTGTGATTTTGATAACTTAAATAAAGTTGAAACGAAAACATCTAACCAGATTGTTACTTAATAGTATACATTTTGAAATAACGGATTGAGTATTGTACAAAACTTATAAATGCAATGGTTTTAGACTTCCATGAGATTATTAGGCTCCTTATTATGTATTACTGACTATAACAAAAGGCAACCTAGTCAATTATTTATGCAAATAACTTAATACTGGATCAAATGAAAAGGGAAACTGAAGCAAAAATTTAAAAAAGCTTAGTTGTACAAAGCTATCAATGCATGTTGTCAGACACGCATTTAATCATAACACATACATACATACATACATACATACATACATACATACATACATACATACATACATACATACACGCATGTACGTACTTACACATACATACATACTATCAACGTTAGGTACGGTAATATTACTTGTCATACACTGGTTTGATGTCAATAAATTAATTTCCTAAAAATTTATTCTTTGATAAATACAAGAAAAGCTTACAATGATTGTTTATTTAAACAATCATTGTAAGCGTTTCTTGTATTTCTTTTATCTTTGTCGGTTTTAAAGGGATAAAACTTACTTCAAAGAATTCAGAATTCTTGAATAGGAATTTCACTAATTTTATCTTTGAATAATACAACAACTTTATATAGGAGTACTTCTAAATTCAACTTTGAATAATCCTACAGTTTTGAATAGGGGTACCGCTAATTCTTTCTTTGATTAATCTAACATCTTTCTTTGCTAGTAATGATATGTTGTAGCATTGTCTTTCTTGTAACTACCTATGTCATAAGACTCAATGTTCTCTGTATCCGCTTTAACATGGATGCATAACGGAGCTGTGTCTGTCATTAACAATAAACTGTTATCACCATACTATTTCAGTAAAAAAAAATTTGCATCAGCCTTATTGATAACTCTAACATTGCAAATCTTTCGTTAACTTCCGTTTTTATTCTTCATACTTAGTAAAATATCCATTTCATTTGATATGATCATCACTGCAAATGATAGTCTGATATTTCCAGCTCTTTTTTTCCCGAACTTATCTTTACAGCTGTTCTTTTACCTAACTTTTCCATCTGTTTTCCATTCGATAGTTTACAGACAAATTCTTTCCAGATCGTTCAATGCTTTTTATCTGATACTCTCTCTCTCTATGTGTGTGTGTGTGTGTGTGTGTGTGTGTGTGTGTGTGTGTGTTTCAAATTTGTGTTTAATTAATGTTTGGCTTTAACAAATATGCTATCCTGTGTATTGTGTTCTATAATTTAATCTTAACTGAAGAGAAAATTTTAAAAATTCGATTAAAAGTTAAATACTCGTCCTTGTTTTCAACATACCTTAGTATAGTCACTTGAGCTTACATGACAATAAATTAAGTGATGTTCTCTTATTTCCTTTCTTCCGTGCTATCAACTGTTTTTTACAGCGGTGATAAATCTTCCTTGCTTAGTATTACTATGTCATTTCGTATTAATCTGATAGTCAAACAGCAGACACCACTACCACCACCACCACCAACAACAACAATAATAATAATAATAATAATAATGATAACAAAAAGAACAATATAACTTAGGACAATACATTTGGTTCAGAATCAACCGATATTACACGTAGTCCTCAATAGTATATTAAAATTGTAAGTGCTACGTATACGTACAAATACGACTCTTACTTACTACAGTGTCCGACACACTCACATTTAAACATACATACATACAGACAGACATGCAGACGTACTTACGAACATACATACATACGTAGGTTTGGGAGATGGGAAAGCAGTAAGGATAACCAAGTTAGACCTCTTAATTTGTTTGATTCGAGGCATAAGCAAAAAGAAGAAATTTGTGTACTGCTTTCTTGAAAGAATAGTGTTCGTGATTGTTTAGTACCGCTGGAACGATGTTACACAGGACTGGTGCAAAATGTGAAGAAGATCTTTTGTACAGGATCGTGTTGAATTTAGTTAGATGAAGATTGAAGTACGAAAAAGACCGCAGATTGTGTGACTTGGCATTGAAAACTGGAATCAGGAGATTGTTAATATACTAAGTATTGTGGAGCCATATTATCAGTATCGTATCAACAGTGGCGGTGGTGGGTGAGGGCCAGGCGCGGTTGGAACCCCAAATTCCCATCAAACAAAGGTTTCTCTATTGGGATGGGTGTGGGTTAGAATTAAGTTTTGCGCAGAGGGTGGGCAGAATTTCCTGCTACGACACTGAATTTTATGAAAAGATTTATGTATCAATATATGTTTAAGATACTTTACTCCATAACTAAAAAGTAACCATTGCAAATCAACGAAGAAATGCTAGGATGGATAGTCTTTTCTTGCGATTATTTTCGTGAGAGTTTGATTGCCTAAGACTAGTACCAATCTACTTCGACAATATGGTGCAAGCATAATTAAACAAAGGTAATATGTCTATTCTAAAAGATATCTATTCTAAAATATATGTATTCTGTAACGTTTTAGCAGAGATTCTGGAACATACGAAGACTGTCTGTCCAATAAAGTCTATTCTGGACGTATTACAGAACACACGCGTTTTATTTAATTTAATTTCTTCTAATTCTTCAATTATTGATGTCTGTCAGTAATCACATCTACAGTTCTTTTATTTTCTGTGTTATTTAATCTAGTTCCCTGAATAAACACATTGATATTGTCTAATTTGTTCAGTCTTTGCCTTGATCCAGTTGTCACAGAATTAGTTTGTTTCTGTATTTAATTGCATTCTGATGGTTCCTCACCACATCATAACAGCCTCAACGTCCTGTTGTAAATTTTGTTAGAAGGAAGGAATAGTATTACTCACGGAATCAAAGCTGTGTCATCCGAAAAAAGAGCAGTTTCATTGACTTTAATACCAAGAAGTAAATGATTAGCAAAAAGGGGAAAGACCAAAGGGTCAAGAATAAACCCTTGAGGGGCTCTACCTTTGACGTGTTGTAAAGAAGATGAAGTGCTGTTCCCAGAAACGCACTGTCACCTTGCTGTTAGGTGAGAATCAAACCAAGCAAGCAAATTGTCACTCATTGTCTACTCTTTGAGTACCGGTACTTGTCATAAATATTTAAGGATCTACTAAATCAATCGCTGTTTACAGATCTAAACAAATCTCTCGGAGTATTATTCTGTCATCTATAGTTACTACCCAAGTATCAAGGAACTGTACGAGAACACTTGGCAATAACCATTTTCTCTGAATTCTGACTGTGAGTTTTGAACAAGAAAATATTTTTTTTTAAACTCAGCAAAGATGAAGGGCGATGTGTTTTTTAAAAGTTTTAGATAGTTTTGGTAAAACTGATACAAGCCAATCATTGTCTGCTGACAACCTGTCACCTTGTTTACAGACTGGAAACACTTTGGCTAATTTCAGATTAGTTGGAAAGATTCCCATATTAGATACTTGCATTTATCAAGCTAACCACTGATGGGGAAGTAACTGGAGCTCGTAGTATTTGTTGTAAGATTAGTCCAGATGTTTTGGTGCCTTCAGGTTTATCTAAAATGTCAATATCATCTTGAACGCATACGTAAGGGATCTGTAACTGATATTTGAGAATGGACTTTCGAATCTACAATATCATTAAGGAATGGAAAATCTTGTGATTTGGAAGAATGTTCTCCAAGGATTGAAGTTAATGATGTGATAAAAGGTATTTAGGTAGTTTGCAATATCTAATGGCTCTTTGCCAGTGTGACTGCCGATTGTTAATTGTAAAAAGAAATCATGAACTTTTAAACCTTTTTGTGCAGTCACTTTAATATTATACTATTCTTGAAAGATGATCCATTGTAGCTTTAGTCAGACCTATGTTTTACTAAATTCAGGTGTTTTAGAAACTTCATTGGTCACGCTGTTATTAGCTGGATTATTTTTCTTTTGTTGGGAGGGGTTTTATTTTTTAAAACATAAATCACGCAGATTCATGGCTTCCGTTTTTTTTCTCAGAGTTAAACCAGTCAGGTTGTACTACTCTCTTGACCCTTTTGCATTCAATTAAAGCATATCTGATTCTAGATATTAAATATCAGGTAATCCCCAAAAAATTCCCATTGGGAAATTGATGTATAATCATTAGATCTTCTGTACAAAGAATATAAGAAGGGTATTTGACAGTTTTGTAATCCAGGGCGAGCGCTGACAAAGTTCAGATACCACTAGACAGATGCGTCATGGCTGTTGGAATCGCAATGGGCACCGTATCTAGTCATGTTTTGCTCCTGACAAATGATTTTCTCTTAAACAGTAATTGTGTGTGACAAAGTTCTGATACCAAGAGATGGATGAGCGATGGCTGTTGGAATCAGATTGTGCATACTTTCTAATTGTCAGTGGTGCGATGATATGTGATCACCCGATCCTTATGGTGTATGTCAAATATAACAATTTAATCAATTGCATAAACAAAATGAAAATGAACATGACACTTGAACGATTCGCTTTCTTTTAGAAACGGAGTTACACAATTGCGAAATTCAATTAGCCTCTCTGTTACACTAATAAAACAAATTTCATCAAATAATCGAGTGACTGATCGAACTAAAATTACCGGCATGTCTGCATCACTTGGTTGCTTCCGGTCTTTACAAAATCACTGTTAGTGATAGGTCGGCGTTAACGTATTTCTTCTCTCTCTCTCTCTCTCTCTCTCTCTCTCTCTCTCTCTCTCTCTCTCTCTCTCTCACCTCTTCGGGTCATCAAATGTGTAGGCTGTGCTCTTTTCCACTGTGAAGTACAGGTATGGACCTTTTTTCCCTTCAAATAAAATATAATACCCAACCTAAAAACGTGTCAGGTTTTTCATCTGGGACCATACACTATTCACACTCCATTTTACGTCAGATATTGTCTTATCGTAATTCATCAGTACTAAGTTATGGTCATTTCGTTTCGTAAACTGATCTGATGCACAAACAGCCTATTAACGTGAATGTATATTTTCTAGCGGCTACTCGCATTGCTAACTGGAACTATGACATAACTAGACTTCTTTGGTAACTATTACGCCCCACTGTTGGCTACAATTACCAGCCTAACAAAGGCGGTCGATACACGCCGATTTTCTAGGTGGAAAGAATTCATAACCTAAGTATAAAAATGAATTAACGGACTTCACTCCTTGTCCTAACTATGTTACTAGCTAATTAGCGATGCAATGACATACATTTCCAGACATAGAAAAATCAATTCTCAATAATGCAAATAATTTAAGACAGATAATTTCATTCTCGCAATCTGTATGAGAAGAAATGAATGAATTCGTTAGGATACATGATTCCTATAACATTCAAGACAAATAAATCAATTCTCACATTGCGTGTGAGAGTAATGCATGAAATTCCTACACTACACGATTTCTATTACATTCCAAACAGATGAATTTACGATTATTTTCTGAACTCAAGGAATCACTGAAGTATGAATTTAAAACTAATAAATTCAACAAGTAATTACAAACTTACATCAATGCACATTGTACGTAATTGAGACAATACCTTTGTGCTTTCAGAGACCCCGAGTGGCCGAGTGGTCTAAAGCGCTCACCGTTTCTGATCACTGCCATCTCACCTCTGTCTGCGTGGGTTCGAGTCTCAGGCTTGGCTATGTGAGAAAGCCTGCCAGTAGCTTCTCGTGGGTCGGTGGTTCTTTCCGGGGTTTTCCCGGGTTCTTCCTCCACCAATGATACTGGCCGCCATGTATAGCCTATATTGTGCTAAAAAAATGGCGTTAAACCCTACAACAACAACAACAACAACCTTTGTGCTTCCTAAGCTGTCGCGTGCTTATCATCGGAGAATTCCCTCTGTCTCTTTTTGGGATTCGGGTCTCTCAAACTTCCAGACCCAATGTCCGTTGGACAGTTTATAACGGGGGACCACTTTCTACTCCACCAGAGGCAAGAAATTCTTCTTCGGCAGAAAAAAATCGAACTGCCTAAAACTTCGTTGTATCATACTTGAACCATGAAATTTCGTCTGGGGAACACACCTCCTCGTTCAGCCTAGCAAACCAGGATTGACTTTCTCCAACCGCCAACCGACGTCAGAATCATTCTGTTTAGACCACCTTTATTAATAACTATTCTGAAAAAAAATACCATTTGATGACGCCTATTTCAAATGACTCTAATTAAAATTTACTTATCCCTCCAAACAAGAGAGGATAACCATCACGAACTGCCACGTTATTGCGAGCCCAGCCCATACGTCAGTCTAAATGGTTACGGGTCACGCTAACCACGACAGAATGTGCTGCAAAAAATATCTAAAAAATTTTGCACCATTACACTAATCATGTTTTCTACTTGACTGTAATGACTTTGTCTTCAGTGTTCATTGTGTGTCTCAAAGCTCCAATACCAACATACAGAAAAGTCTGTAGAAATCGCAATTTTCACAATGTCTCATCATGTTCTGCTCTTGTCTTTAATAATTTTGTCTTGAGTGTCCATTTTTAAAATGTTTTTTGTCTCTAACTAGTACCCTGTCGTCAGTTCCGGATTAGGGCCTTCCAGGGCCCTAAGCACTGAAAATATTATGGCGCTCTCCCCCTATAAAATGTGAAACTCAAAAAAAAAAAACAATATTAAAAGCTGAAAAAAGTCTGAAAATACTAGTGTTGCCATCATTCCAAAAATCATAATACTCGTACATGCAGATCGAAATGATCCTATACAATTCATTCAATTTTATCATGAACAATTAATTTGAATTTTGGGGGGTGCCCTTGTTTGGCTGATGCCTTAAGCAAATGCTTAGTTGGCTTCATGGGTGATCCGCCACTGCCTGTCGTGATCGTTCCACGTGCGGCTAATACTGGCTGCTATGGAAGTTGCTGGAAAGCTTCAGCGTGTGAAGGATATGGTGTATGACGTCATTCCCTCGGTGTACTGAAACCCCCTCATGTTCAACGGCTGCTATGAAAAAACAGCATTTTTTCTGTTCAAAGTCTGAATGAACTGTATGAATGTATTTTACATCCAATTCTGAACAGAGATCTCGTAGTATCCTATCATAAAGACCAACCTTCATCTTGGAATAAGACTAGAGACGATCACATTGTGACATGCTGAAATGGATCTGATGAGTAATTTGTAAAGATAAAGATCGATTTAGATCCATGCGTTGATCGACATCATTCCCTCCGATATGCATGATCATTGTACTTTTCTTAAAAACATAACCAATAACAAAAATTTAGGACCACATGACAGATGGGTCAGTCATGACCAAATATGTTATCCTCGTTAAAGAAAGTTGTTTATTATTATTGTTATTCTTCTTCTTCTTCTTCTTCTTATTATTATTATTATTATTATTATTATTATTATTATTATTATTATTATTAAAGTTAGCTGGATCCATTTTGCCAAGTTCTTGGTTTAACAAAGTATAGTATCTCTATGCAGTGTGCGTAATATATACATCAGGTTGTAAACCAGAAATCTTGATAGGTTCAGGAATGGAACTACAGATGAGAAGAGTTTTGTACAATGACGTGGGTAGCGTATGATACTTGTCTTGCTGGTGGTGATGCATAATTTCCATTGTCTTGTGCGCGATTTGTTGTTTGGAGCTGACGCAGAAGTGGCGCGCAGTAATTCAAGCCACGAGAGTGTGCTAGAATGATTGATTTGAATCCTAAGTTTTTCTGCTACTGACTGTTTTATTTAAAATGTTTTCAGTTTTCTCTCAAGATTTGTTTTGATTTCTGTAACTGACGAATGAATGTTATCAAGATCCGTTGAGAAAGTTTGAGTTTGTGGTGAAATACGCTTGCGCAATGCAGCAAGCTGATCACTGATTCTGTCCATGTAGCCCATTCATTCGTTTATCCAGGCACTGATGAATTTTTGATACCATTTGTGACGCAGGAGAGTTGCACGATTTCTTCTATTATTGACTTTGCAGAAGATGCTGAATCTATCAGTCAAAGCATCACAGGATGTAATTTGATCTTCATTTTAGATCCCTCCGCAATT
>JAECUM010063315.1:0-10033 GCA_016617855.1 Megalonaias nervosa
GATAGATAGATAGATAGATAGATAGATAGATTGCACCGGCCATCAAGTCGACTATTCAGGCAGTAAGGATTGATGCTAAAATAATTGAGGTGAAAACCAGTAGGATAAGTTCATATCCAGCTTCATCCAACACTGCATAATACAGGGTTTGCAAAATGATGGCTCTAGACTTAATTTACAGGACCACGCAAGTTATCGGCATCAGTTTTGAGAATTTAAACGCAAAATCATTTCAAATTTATCAGTATCAATGATGGATTACGATGCATGATATTCATTATTTATAACAGCTTCCAGCGATTTATATTATCGATTCTCCCTGGCAACAAAACGCACTTGTGTTTTGATACTCTCTCTTTCTCTTTCTCTCTCGATCTCGATGTATGCAGAGAAAGAGATCCGTAACATATTCATTGTGAAGTTTCTAGCTGGAACATAGTTTCCTTTATACTACTCCGTATTACACTGTACGACAACATTATCCTTTTGATCATCTTTTTTGGAAACAAGCGTATTTTTTAAATTTGAAAACTTACAAATTTGAATTCCAGAGTTTTTAAATTTTGTTTGAAAGGCTTAGATTAAGAAACTCGAAACAATAAGCAAGACAGGTTGTTGAGTGTTAATGATTTACACTTCACTCCGGTAGAAAATTAGTCGACGGTTCCACACAATACACAATCTACTATGCCCGACCTCACTTTATACTAAATATTTATAAATAAATATATTTTTATTCTTTAGTTTGCTAATTAATTAGTTTGTTACTGTGGTCTTCTTGCAAGAAGACGTTCAAGACAGCTTGTTCGCATATATCTCCCGATCACAAGCAATTAGAATTAGAAAGTACTGCCCGATAATTCTGAATATGCTGCAAGAGAGATAACTCCGTTGATATTGCAAGGAAAAGCTGCGAGACGATTCCAATACAGTTGAAAATACCTTAAAAATATACCAATGTCTAAATCCATTTACTTTCCTTATGAAACTTAAATTCTATGAGAAGAATAATTTCACGCATTTAGCTTGATCGAAAGGAAAATAAGGCTTAAAAAAGATAATGAAAACATTAAATATTAAGATTTGAAATTAATTACATCCTCAAACTAGTGGTTAAGTTCTATATAGCCGTCTTCATTTGTAGATAATGTATATTTAGAGATGTTTGTGGTGGAGAAAAGGGTGATAATGGTTGGGAAATTATGTAATTCTTGACTGTAACCAAGTCTGCAGTTAATTCAGATCATAATTCTTTATCTGTTCCTCCCGCTTTCGAAGTACGTCTTTAAGTATGCTTAAAAATCCAGTTTTATATACTTAACAAAATGAAAGTATATACTCTATCAGCTTTGCCTTATCATAATTAGGATTTGGATCTTTTCAAAACTTTTCCCACCAAGACATTCTATTCAACCAAGGTGTAAGATATTTGTTCTAATGCTAGGAAGATCCACCAAGTTGCGTGAAAAAGTTATTAATCCTCATGTCAAAAGAGAAATGAATGTGTGCCAATAGGCAGATACTGGCATTTCCAGAGCTACTTCATAGTTAATGTAACTTAAAAGAAACTGCTGAAAATATTGTGTCAGAAATATACTACACACGTTTTTGAAAGCCAAGAGGGAGATTCTTTTCCTCCCTGAGCAAGACTAATAGTTTCCTTAACTCCACACAGAAAAATGCCCTTTAGTTTACTCTTGCATATTAAAATTTTCTAGCATACTTACAAATTAACTGCAAAGACAATAAAAGAATACTGACTCTAAATGATCACTGTTCAAGTCAGTTTCAAAATTATATGAGAGAGAGAGAGAGAGAGAGAGAGAGAGAGAGAGAGAGAGAGAGAGAGAGAGAGAGAGAGATTGTGGTACTACCTCACTTTCACTTAAGTTTTCATCCTGAAGTTGAAATTTGTGAATATTTTCATGTTATTTCATTTACAACAATAATTTGTTGAGCTGAAAACACAACACTAATGAATATTTAAATGCAGCCATAATATTTTGAATTCAAATGAACAGAATCTTATGTTATGTCAGACAAATTTTACGGATTTTTCTCAGTTTTTAGAAATGATCAACATTTGATTTCAAGAAAAAAGAATGTCCATTGGTATGCAAAGTTTTTAACATATGAATTATTTATAGCCTCATAATTATCTCAAAACACTGACTTCAATCAGAATATTGCCACAGTTATCAAAACAGGGTAATATAAACACTGACTACAATCCGAATATTGCCAAAATTATCACAACAAGGTAATATAAACACTGACTACAATCAGAATATTGCCAAAATTGTAGAAACTAGGTAATAATAAACACTGACTACAATCAGAATATTGCCAGAATTATTGAAACAAGGTAATATAAACACTGACTACAATCAGAATATTGCCAAAATGATCAAAACAAGGTAATATAAACTTTTAATCCGAAGACGCTGTTTGGGGGAAATGAATCGATGCTTTATAAATACATGCATGAACAATTTACGAGGTACATGCAAAAATATAGAAGGAATCTGAAGCATATTGACTGGCATTGGAAGGCGTACGTTGAACGTTTTCACCTGTGAGATTAACAGGTGTGAATTCACCTCAAGTAAAATGGAGTTAATTCAGTTCGTCTCTAATTACTAGAAGAGATCCAACCTTGTGCTGCTTTGTGCTAATAATGTTTCATCTATATATTGATTATCTGATTAGCAATTCCTTTAAAAATCATCGTGATTTTCTTGGAACTTCATACCAGGCATGTCTATTGTTTAGTCACCATTTAATTGTGCTGGTTATCTTAAGTCTCAAAAGCGGATCTTAACTTTGTTGTATTGGGTTCAACCGTATTGAAAGTGGCATTCTAACAACATTGAGAAAGGCATCTTACAGTTCTAGTATGTACATACACATGATGGTAACATGTATGTCATTTGAAGATGTGCGCTTATTATGACCAGCATAAACCGCATTTACCCAAATAAGAGTTTGTTAAGCTCGTTGTGCACATATTATGTCGAATACAGTAGAGGTAACATGGTTGAAGACAGGATGTTCCTTTTAAATCTGTACTACAAGAGCAATAAATAGCTTGCTGTAACCTATGGTTAAAGGAAAGTCATTATTACCAAAATGTACATAGAATTTATACAGTTTCACTTTACTTGACAAAACAACGTTGGACAGCTCGATTGTCACACAAATGTAGCAGCAGGAGGGCGTGAGCAGAGAAAATGGCGGACAGAGGGGTGTGAGAACAATCAGCAAAAACAATTACATGGAGCCATTGGAATGGCCAACGAACAGTAACATAAACTATATGGGACGCTTCGTGATGTTTTTTTATGTGCCATAACATGTGAATATTTTTATTTGATATGAACAACATGGGGGAGGGGGGGTGAGACAGAGGGCGTGAAAATGATGTAAACAAATATCCAGGGCACCGTTTCAGTAACCAGTTCATGGGGTCCTTTCATGGGGTACCACTTGGTCAATTGAGTCTTCACTTGGTCAACTGAGTCGTTACATACTTGATCAATTTTTTTTATGTATCTATCAATGTAATCCTCGGCGTTTTTTATTTTTACATCATCAGATGCATTTGTTATCTCGAAGTATCTTTTCAACGCAAGATACTTTCTTCAACCACAAACTACACACAATTGTGTTTTTCCCTTAACGCCAACTTCACAATTTAGACATAATTTTGGGCCGGTATTTCCGCGTCGAACGTTCTGTAAATGAAGCGTACAGTAATCATTGCGACATTTTTTCCACATTGGATAGCTGACCACATCATCCACTTACAACTAGTCTATGTCTGATTTAACATTATACTATTAGCAAAAGTCTAATTAGATGAAAATTCAATTTGACATAATGCATAATATATATATTAAACAAAACTAATTGTATAGCATGGGTCGATGCTAGATTACTGCAGCAAAAATATCAAGATCTCACGGGTAACAAAATCACATTACCAAGTCAAAAACAGATTTGAATCTCATCAAAAAATATATTAGATCTATAGAGGCAACACAAGATGAGTTTAGAAGGTTATCCACAATTGAGCCAGAGCACATCACCAAATCAGATTTTGACAGATTACCAGGTGACAGAAAACAAATATCATTTGAGTTACAGTTGCATGATTTTAACAAACAAGCAATGAATGAATTTATCAACGATGCGTCTCATGTTTTTTTTCAACATTCAAGATAGACGGTGATGGAACATTTATTGATTCCACAATGGATGACAAACGAGCGACTACTATTCCAGATAATCTTGACGACAATAGCAAGTATATATTTAGAATAAAATTTATTGTCGAACATATTACCCAAGATAATTGTTAAAACAGTAACAAATGAAGTTTTATATAACTCGAACACATATAGAACACGTGGTGCTTCAATATCCCTTATAGACAATAATTGTCAAGGGAGAGATTAATACGATTTTATGAAGGCGATATTTTTGAGGAAATCTACAACATTAGTAAGCGTGATCCTGTATCGGTCTGGCTATTTCACGGAGATGAATCTGAGTCGGATGAATCAACATCTGATCAGTTTCATTTGCCGTCTGGAGTTCCTTATCGGAAAGAATCACTACAACACGCTATGAAAAACATTGTGGTAAAATATGACGGCGACAACGATGATTTACTCAACTGTTTTACAGCCTCGTCCGTTGTGGCTCATATAGCCCAAAAAATAATTAATTGGCGCCTAACTCCAAAAGAAATTCTCGATAATGTATCACCATCTTGTGTTGAGTTAGGCTATGATGGTCTCTGGAACACAAAATATAATCCATCCGATATGATATCAAATGATAACGTAGCGGCTTATCTGGCGGCTATTCTTGGACTTAGCGAGTGTCATCGTTATTTCGAGCGATTAGGGCATCCAACACACGAAATGACAAGAGTTGCAATAAACAATTCATTACCAAATATCGATCTTACTGGATTTGCCGAGATTGAATCATTCGAGTTTTCCGCGAGTATTCATTCTGTGATACCAATTTGGCTTGGTAGACACTTTAATAAACTGGATACCATTGTCAATCTCAACCACTGTTATGCAAAAAATCGGCGTGGTTGGGCTCCACTAGTGTTATTACGATACATGCTCGATGCAAAGATTCTCACATCTTTGACTGTAACCTCTGCGATAATTTCATACAAATCACAAAAATCTGTCTGGTTACCACACGACGATAAAGATATATGCAGAACAATTATCGGTAAGTTTACTAAGGGTTTACCAAATAATAATTTTTGTTGTATGTACAAGATTGGTCATGGATCCAGCCGAATTAGATTTTGTTATCAAGGACACAGCGGCGCGAAGTGTACTGGTGTCAGGGATAAATGCAGTCATGCAAGATGGAAAAAAAGTACGTGCAATAGTTATCTACTCTGAGGACAATTCTCCTCAGTTTACTCATTTAAGATCATCTATGTTGGCATACTCGTCAATAAACCCAATATCGATGATTAACATATTTCCTAATGACGCTGTTAGAGTTGTCAAGGATTCCTTTTATATTAGTCGTTGTAAAATGGATCTTGTGAAATCATTTATTGATAATGCTAGCGATGCCGGTTGAGGTTCGTGGCGAAGTAAACGTGAACAAATACGCAATTATCTGAGACAGCTGATGTTAAAGCACCTGATGTTTATTATCGCAAAGATAATTTATCAGAGCCATCATCATCACCGTCAGTGAACGATCCAGTCACGAGACAACACATTCTATCTGAATGGTCCAGGTGGTTCTGGTAAAACAACTTGTGCGATTAAATTATTTAAAATCTCTGACATGATTGTATTGACGCCAACTTACCGGCTTGCCAGAGAGATGAGACAACGTGGTGTCAGCGCATGAACGTATCATAGTTTCATTAGAATGGGTGAGAAATATATCCCGAGAATAATTATCTGGGATGAAATTTGTGCAGTATCCAATGATGTTTTAGAAATGTTTCTTGATTTTTTATCAACAAAATCTACTGCAATTATCATGAGTTGCGATCATGGACAACCTCCGCCGTTTATAGGTGAATCACCACACGAATGGTTGATGAACTATGTTAGCCACTATAAAGAAGTTTTGTATGACCATCGATCACAGAATGAAAAACTACAACTACGACAACGGAAATCGTGAATCAGATTACAACCTGACAAAATTCAATGTGAAATACTGCATACTGTAATTTTAGAGACTCCAACGTCAGATTTCTGGAACTTATGGCGCCCTAATGATCTAAAAGTTGTATCCAGGAAAAACGTCCGTGATTCAATTCAGCGTAAATTATTTGAGCTTCACAAGGAAAAATTGCCTGATCAGCCAGTTCCATTATGTTATCGACCAACAGATACACGCAGACAAAATATACTGGTTGATATTTCAGCAGCAAACGGAGTTTGCCGAAAACAATAACTCGTTCTTAATGATATCGTCGAGGTTCCAGAAGAGGCTGTACAGCAGGCATTGTCGTTTAACCCATCGTGCTGGACTCTGGGATAAGCAATAACAATCCATTCGTCTCAGGGATTAACAATTTCAGATATCAATCTCTGGATTGTCATTGATCGCATAGAATGGTCAAATTCAGTTTATCTGGCTGTGTCTAGAGTAACAAAAATATCTTAGTTACACAGGGTTGTCTAAGTGCTGGAGTTGTCAACCGCTTTACAAACAACAACGTCACCAGGAATTATCAACGTAGTGAAGAAAATGACGAATTATGCGAGAGATGACAAAAAAAAAAATCACGCTAGTTTGATCTGGATGTGGAATTTGTCATGATGCTAAAACAGCGACAAAATAATATTTTCCTAATGACGTACGACAATTTACCGTGGATAGAATCAATATTAGTCTCGGCCACACACACGAAAATGTCACACTAATATGTCTTGAATGTAAAAGACGTAAAGGAGCTTCGTTCCTCAGCGCGTGAACGGAGTCTCGATAGCGTCTGCGACGCCATATCCAATCTGGTGGTAACTGGGTGTTTTCAGGAATCACCTGTAATTGTTCACGCACAAATCTACTTTGAGAGGTGTTGAATCTAGTCTATAGATTGGTGGCTGCGTAGAAGATCTTATGTGTTGTTACACTCCACACGGAATCAGTTGCTTTGCTGCACCACCGACAAGTTCACCAGGTTCATATAAATAGCTCACTATTACTTTACTACCCAACACTGGTTGTTGTAGCTGATCGGGTGATTTTCATCGTAGTATGTGTTTTTGGCAATTGCATCGACACGTTTCATGTTAATTCCACTCGTGACTTCTTTGTTTAACACGGCCACCACATGAAGTAGTCTCGCAACGCCTTCACGAGATCTATCCTGAACATGCAGTAATTCCTGATCATATTGATGTCCAAAGAGTCGCTGTGCAAGTGTTTGATTAAATAGTTCAATGATTGCCTGATCACGATGTATCGCGGTGTGTACACGTCTGATCTTAAAGGCACAATAGTGCAGTGTCTGTAATTTTATGAATTTTACAGATCATGAAACTAATGAAATGTGTCGACTTATAAGCTGAAATAATTCACAAAACATAGAGTTTGTGAAAATTCAAGTAGATAATTGATAAATAAACGAGAGAAAATGAATTTTTGTGGGGGCCTGCTTTAATTGAAACATTACGAACTGTTACGGAAAGCTCACGTGACCACAAAAACGTACACGTTATCTTCGTCCATTGGGCGGGTTATGAGTCACGTGGTTGTAATTTAAATATCTACTATAAACAAAAATGGCGGATGCACGAGAGAGTCAGAAACGTAGAGGTCGCCTGCGCTTGTCGCTTTCCGACAAGAAACGTCGAAAAGCTGTCAGAGAAACCGAACGGGACTTATCAAGGGTTCATCTTGGGGACCAGTTTGTTCAATGGAGAGCATTGATGGAGGGGTTGGGACTGCCATCAGACACTGAAATGGCGAAGTTGTTGTTAGACAGGTAGGTCAGTGTCTACGTATAAAGTGTTCTCCAATTGTCAATACCTTATTCCTACTGTATGTTTGAAAGCACACAATTTTATTATTACTATCTTTGCACAAGGACATGATTTGCTTTGTAAGAGTCCCAAAATAAATATGATCGGCTGATCGATATTTTACTCGGTGATTGCATCGTGTACATTATATATGTTGGGTGGAATTTATTTATTTATTTATTTTTATAACAGCATGCTCATAAAGGTCATATGTATACATGTCCATTACTTTCGTGAGTCAGGTTCTTTAAATTCCGTTAGAGAACTTAGATAAATATACAAGTATTATCAATATGTATACCCTCTCTCTCTCTCTCTCTCTCTCCACACACACACACACATTGGGTTAATGTAACAAGCACATTACTTGCATAAAAGCTTAATAACCTTATCATGTAAACGAGTCGAACAAATAATACGTTTAATGTTGAACTGTTCATAGGGTCTTCAATATCTGAATGTAGAACTGTTATAGTACAATTTTGATCTCATGCTTACAGTAGGCTGGATGCTAAGATTTTAGGCTATTGTACATCTTTCAACTACTAGTAAATTTATTATAAAGCATTGTATTGACTACAATTACAAAATGATCTCTAGTCATGATAGGAAAGGATGTTGTAGTGCTGCCAGTATATATGGCTGGCAGGTTGTTTTGTTATCAGTTAAAGTTTTGAGCTGCAATCAAGTTAGTTTTATTGATGTGTAAATTTGTTAGATCTATTATTATGCATTCTTGTTCAAATGAAGTATTTCAGTTCTAAATGTTAACACAAAGCACAAAGAAACAGATTTAAAATACAAATTATAATATAAACAAATATTTAATACATATTTGTAGTTACGAAGTTACAAAGAATGTAGCAAAAGATGAACCCAAGCATACAGAACCAATGGCCAGTACATCTGCATGCTACATATCAACACCTGGCCATGTGCTTTTGCAACATGGAGAGAGAATGAAGACACCTTCAATATCTGAAGTATTTGCTATTGAGTCAGGAAGGTAAAAATTACAAATTTCTTGCCGATTTTTTGAGGGGGAATCTTACAATTGTCATCCTACTAAAAACAATTATGTAACAAATGGAATGCTGATAAATAACATTATTAAAACTGTGCCAGGCGGTTGAGTTCCCACTTCATACTTTTCTTAGAGTTAGAAAACAAAAATACCTTGAATTTCACTTTCTCAGAAGTGGGGTTCCTCAACTGTGCCACCTGATGCATGAAAAAGGCATAATTTGTACTGTAATCGTTTTGGTTAGGCAAACAAGTTCCAGTACACTGTGACTGGTACCCAATAATCACAGCTGTTTCTTTCCCCCACTCTCCCTACTGCTTAGTACTGGTAAATCAATACTTAGAGGACCAGTGATTGTATATTTTGAAATTGTATCTACATACCCCATATGCTTTCTTTATGCAGTTTCCAATTTATAGCTATGTCCCACATGCAGTTCTTCCTAACACCCTCTTTCCATCTATCCGCTTAGCTCATGATGAATGCACATAGGACATATTTAATTTTAAAATAAAATAATGAGATAACGGAGTTGAAGTTTTTTTTTTGGTTTTTTTTGGACACCACTGGAATTTAATTAGAACTTTATTCATTAGGACTGGTGATAGAACTTATTTGGAATTTAATTCACAACACTGTACTTTTTAAATTTTCATTTTGTTTTCTAGGGAATTAAATGATTTGTTGAATTTGACAAAACTTGTTGGTTTTCACCCTTTCCTGTTATAAAACTTTTGAAATTGGAAAGCTGTTTCTGTTTTGATGATTGCTCTTCATGCACTTTTAACTTTATTTTATCTGCCTTCTTTTCAAGGTTGCCAAAGGAAGGGAAACTATGACTTTATTACAATGGTCCAAAGATATCATGAACCAATTTTTGGTTTTCATGCAAGGCTTCTAGCAGCTACGAACAATTTTTGGTGAGGTTTCTGTCCTTGTATTTGAAACAGATATATGTAAACATTTGCTACTGTAT
>JAECUM010063318.1:0-11785 GCA_016617855.1 Megalonaias nervosa
CCCCGCAAAAACTCCTGCGGGCGCCCATGCCTCTAGTGTTTCGTTGATCAGCCTTTCTTCGTGCAGTTTGTCCTTATACCAATACAGAGTACCAAAAACAAGTTTAATGCCTTATTGCAATAGCAACAGATGTAATATGTATTCGTTGCATTCCATTGAAAACCAACAGATGTAATATGTATTCGTTGCCTTCCGTTGAAAACCAATAGATGTAATATGTTTTCGTTGCCTTCCGTTGAAAACCAATAGATGTAATATGTTTTCGTTGCCTTCAGTTGAAAACCAATAGAAGTAATATGTATTCGTTACCTTCCGTTGAAAACCAATAGATGTAATATGTATTCGTTGCCTTCCGTTGAAAACCAATAGATGTAATATGTATTCGTTACCTTCCGTTGAAAACCAATAGATGTAATATGTATTCGTTGCCTTCCGTTGAAAACCAATAGATGTAATATGTATTCGTTGCCTTCCGTTGAAAACCAATAGATCATTTTAGTAATATTTACAATAACACATATACCACTTGAATCAACAAATTAGCTTTTGTAAGAAACTGAAACTTCTCTAGGCAATCTCGGTTTTATTCGATGTCGAGTAAGTTGATAGGAGGAAGTATTATAAAATATAAATTTGGAATCACTGTAAGTTTAGACTCCAAAGATCTTCTTATAATAAGTATTGCACAACACACCACAATGGTTGAAACCTGGATACTGCTATGCAACCATAATATTTTCCCCAAATATTCACCAAATGATAAGGTATGGGAAACGTAAAGAACTTTAGTAATCGTTAAATTAAATCAGACGTGTTTTATATTTTCCAAATCCTTTTTTCACAATAAGGCAATTTAATTTACTGCCTAAGTTACAAGAGGGAGCAAGCAATGCCGTATCTCAGTTGATATGGGATTACAGAATTTGTCATGATCGCATTTACCTAAATACGAACGTCTGATTACCAAATGTACTGTGTGCCCAACTTCAACATGAATATCATATGTCGTCCATGATCCATCTTAGACTGTGTTAGCCTCTGTGGACTTAAACTTCGAAACACAAAGAAGCAAAACCAACACGTTTTGTAAAATTCTACTAACATTTTATTTTTCTAGAATACAAAAGTAAATATTTACTTACATCATTAAAGCCCAAATAATCCTTAATGTCCTATCACAAGTCCAAAGCATAGAATATTGCGAATTCACATCAGTAACATTGAGTGTGTTAATGTACCAAGAGTTGTGAATATCCTGAGGTACGAATAGCCTTGATAGACCACAATAATGTAATCCAGAATGTCTTTGAATAACTCATCAATTATCCCAAATTAGTCCAAAAGGTTAACGGGTACTTTTAATCCAGTCAATGAGCACGTTGTAATTCCAATGAATAATTTAAATAAATAATTTCTCTTAATTAATATCTGAGTACAACTAACATCGATTCCAAGACAGAATTTAAAACAGGAATGAATAATTGTTTACCTGATCTAATTCATATACAGACTGTCACCTGATCCATGACACAACAAACTGCCCTTGATGTGTGTCATTTTCAATGGAAATTTCAATAAAAATACTGTCATCGAGTTCGTTTCCAGAACATTCTAAGGTCGTAATCAATACTAGGTCTTGAACTAAAACTTCAGATAAATGAAAATATTCAGGTAGGCCAGAAAACTAACTTCAATCTCGGACAAAAGTCAGACACACGCTATAATTTAAAAATAATAATTGTCAAAATGTGAACTCGAAAAATATTACTCTATTGCATCGAAAAGAGATAATCCAACATATCTAGATCGGAATTCAGGCCCGGCGGGGTGGGGTGGGGGGTGGGAAGTCTGCAAAGCCCGAGGTCCATACCCCACGCCAAACAAAAATGAGCACGAAACAACGGAAACGTTTACAAGAGTAAGTCTTATTATATACAGTTCGATGGTTAAAAGTATGCCCTGAAAACGCTTAAAATGCAGCTTTCCGAGGGATTCGCCACTGGGTTTTTTTTTCACATGGAACCCTTGTCTATTTGTTTACACCTTGCTTCCCCAGAACCAATATTTCTAGAAGCACCGCTAGAATAAAAAAACAAACTAGAATTATCAATGAATAATAGTGACGGCGCGAGGGGTATGGCATGGAGGGGACAATTGCCCTCAGGCGCTTTGGGAAAGGGGCGACATCGGGAGTTCTTTGGCCTCTACAATTTTCATAGTATTTCACTTTTACCTTAGTGTATTAGGGGAGTAGTAGCTAAAGGCTATTTTAATCACAGTGTGTGCTACGTCTCGGAGCATCAGTATATCTAAGCCAGGAAACTGACCCCACCTCGCTTTACATTATGCCAAGCTACGGAAAGCAACGTTGGGTGACTATCCTAAAGAGAACGTTGAAGACAACCTGGAACCACCAGAAAACTTAAGGATCTTATTTCCAGTGACCGACAGTTTAAAAAAAAAAAATTCGCCTGATAATTACTAATCTTATCTAGTGCGAACAGTCCGAGTGGGATTTTCTTGTAGAATGGGGATATTCCATACCAACCCTTTTCTTAGTCTTATTACGAGAACTTTTGTAATGCGCCTCGGAAGAAGAATTGATGGAGCAAGTATATAAGGACCAGTACGAAACAGTCCAGCTCAGAAGAACATTCGACTTCGTGAAAGGGATAGCACCCCATAGGGCTCAGGCCGGCGGAACGCTGTTGGAGAGCGGCTGCCCAAAGGTAACATACGCTGGGTGTGGCAGGCCACGACGCCTACCATGGACATAATAGTCATGTTACAGTCGTAATTGTAGGCAGTATGTCGGTTAGGCCTTGGATGCTCACGCGGACCGCACTAGTGATTAGTTATCTGGCCTGTGACCTCATACCAACCAAACATGAATCGAAAGCACCGACATCGTGCTGGCGAAAGGATTACCACAGAGGTATTGTTTGTCGACGTCAGACCCTTGGTTCCCTAGGTGATTCCTTGCAGCTATGACTTTGTTATGCTATTGCGGGTTCTCTTTGCGGATGCCAAAAATAGGTAAATTGGTCAAAGAGCCAGTTGTCTGGGCGTCAACGTTGAGGCCCTCGCATCGAGTAGTTTCGTGTCAAAGAGAGGCACCCAGCTGGTCCAGATGCCTGGCCGCCGCTATCGTTCGGTGACCGCAGGCACCCGTTCACGCGAATCGGAGGTAAGCCCATGGCTCGTAGAAATGAAGCCGTTAGAGTTATACCAGAGAGAGAGAGAGAGAGAGAGAGAGAGAGAGAGAGAGAGAGAGAGAGAGAGAGAGATTCTCGTTAAAATGTATTTACCCTCACCAGGAAAGGTGACGGTGTCGATGTTCTTGCTGAAGACGAATCAGCCCTCATTCTACGTGGTGCTCTAATGGTAAAAGCGCCAAAGCTGCTATATCGGCCTTAGTCGCATGCTGGGATAATCAAATGGAAGCGGATCGTCTCTTTGTGAGTGTTCGAAGTGTCTGGAGGGGCGAGTTTAAATCTACTTAGGCCAACTCTGCGAGGAGAATGTAGTAATCAGATATTTCCTTTCGGAGCCCCAATGCCGGCAAAATCTCAATGTAGCTATCACTCGGATGTATTAAAGAAATGGCCGAAATATTAAAATGAAAATCCGCATCTACCATAAGCCACTGGCTTGTCTTGAGAATACCGCCTCTTTTGCTCCATTATGAAACGAAAGATAAACCGAAAGTTCATTCTTGTAGACCCTTCCAGCTTCTAGGTGAATGACATACTCTTCTAATGTTGCAACTGTGGTGTCCGTGAATTGTTTTGTAATCGCGGAGGCACGACTGGCAGGCAATGCCCGGAGACTCACACGTTCTTCAAACTTAGCGACCGCGGCATCAATGAAATCTTTTCTCGCACTGGCATGATCGGTAGTCGGGCCCCACCAGACCCAGCTTGCCACCATGCCTAGCCTTTCTGTAAGCTACTGAAAATGTCGACCGATAGAGCTGAAAAGGATGTTAGTTTCTAAAATGAAATGATGGGTTAGAGACGGTGCTGAATACATCAACACATAGGGCATCGGATCACACTTCAGAGCCTTGATTGATGAAAGGTCGCACATTAGCCAGGCACCATTATCTGAACTGGGAGGGACGAGTAGGTGAGCGGAAGGCTGGTCGCCGCTGACATACGGCGATACACGAGTTCT
The DNA here is from genome assembly GCA_016617855.1 of Megalonaias nervosa. Lineage (NCBI taxonomy): Eukaryota > Metazoa > Mollusca > Bivalvia > Unionida > Unionidae > Megalonaias > Megalonaias nervosa. The sequence continues at coordinate 4,177 of JAECUM010063318.1, forward strand.
GGTGGCGGTACCAGATCATACGAGTCAAAGTGGTCAGGAAATGAGTCCCAATGAGTCACGTGGTTTTGGTGTGGTGTGAGGTTAACGATGCTGGCTTCCTTATCCTCGGGTCGGATGCTCACCTTGGTGCAATCAACCCCATGGAACGTGATCTCCTGCCGAACCTCCTTATTTGTAGCGTCCATTTCGTAAGTCCTCGAAGTTTGCCAGGCAACTTTCCGGGTCGCGTACACACCGAAATAAAACATTCGTTGATTGTTGGCCACATAGACCCCAAACTGCTCAGCCCATACGTTGGGCAAGCTTAAGTATAACCGCAGCGACGACATCACGAACTTTAGGTGGTGAGTGAATGGGGCCTAAAGTTGCGTCGGGAAACTACCTCGAATGTCGTCTGCTTCGAGCTATAGGTGATACTAGTGATACTAGAGCTGTCCGCTCCTGTATAATGCTCAACAAGGCTAATATGTTTTCACTCAAACTTTGGAAGACGCGTGGAAGTGCCTGCATATCTACGCCTTAGAGCGAGTCAGAAACATTATCGAAAATCCTAATTAATAAACGGGACGTGGGCTTATCCGTGGTGTTGACCTGGAATATCCGCAGTCGTGGGTCAGCACGGGAGGCATATTTCCTTTTCAGTAGGCTGGTAAGTCTTCCTCGTTGTCGGAACAAAAGGCCTCATCCTTCTCCGTAGGTAGGCATTTGCCTGTTTTCTTGAATTGCAGGATCTGGGCGAATTCGGGAGCGATATCCAGCATCATAATATCATAATTGTTTGCCTTGGACCGTTTATGTATGCCCTAGCGGCCTTTCAACCTCTTTAAGAACCAATCCCGATACTCTAGTGTCATATCCTGGAAATCGTATTACGCAGTTTGCTTTATCTTTGGATGCGCTTTTGGGTTGGCCTCTATCCATTCACAAAGGGTATTATCTTTTTCTGGCTGCGGCATTAGTTACGGTTCTGGCCACCGCTGAAACAGTGCTGGCTGAGATTGTGCTTGTTGCGAAAGCAATTCGCGGAACTGGATCCGGAACGAGATGCGTTCACTGGATTAGGACCTGGCTATATCATTTTGTGTCGCTCCCCGGCTTCAAGTTGATACGGCACCGCTCCTACCTGTGCCGGTCTTGTTACAGGCCCGGTGAATGCCCACTCAGCACGTAAGACCAGCTTTCCCGTTATACTGATGACCATTTTCTAAACTTAATACACAAGAAACCTCTAGCCTTTTCTGTGACCGTCACCAAAAGATAAGCCAAGTTTGGTCATTAATCAAAGAGAGATCATATCGATGTTCTTTTGTCACTTTTATGTAGTTGTTTGCAGGGGTTCAAACATTTGCCATCAGCTGTCCTATATTTATAATATACTAGCATTTGTGTGGTGGCTGTTATTTGAGATGCGTACTTCAAAGGGGACTCCTGCTCCCTCATTGATGCGCGGCATACCTTCCAGCACTTCCACCGTTTATTCTTCTCAAACCTCAACCGCACTCTTTACGTTCTTTACCCCCTCGAGGTTTCTTCAGTGACTCTTGCAGCGTCCTTAATGGGTGGTATAACGAGAACGAGCTTTTCGACCTAAAGACCGTTTCTTCAAAACACGAACTTCTTGGTGGCGAGCTTATCGCAGTTAGTGTAGCGTACGACAATGTGGTTTTCCTGAAGCTGTATTAAGTCTGCGGCGTTGTTCATCTTTGTGAATGACATTTTTGCAGTAAATCAAGGAAGCTCTGCGGTCTGCTGGGTTGGAGATGATCCAACACATGCTCGCTCTATTTACGTGTCCACGCCCCGACCAGACCAGTTCGAAATTCTGCTCGACCCGTGCTAATCAGGTACACGGTAGCGTTGTGTGGCGTTGCAGTCGCCTTGTTAACATGCGGACTTGGCGCCAGTTCATATCGGCATCTCAGCACGTGGCACAGACCTTGGGCAAGCCGTGGGCGTCGATAACGCAGGAAAGGATGGTCATACTTACGTTGTCGCTGATCACCTTCGGGACTTGGGCATACTGCTAGGCCTGGTATCTACTGCGGCTAACGTGGCAAGTTGAATTCTTTAGTCCTTCCAGCATTACATTGTTCTAAATGACAGCTGGGGTTTGCAACTGCACGACGGGCCAATTATCGTTGTCGAGCTGTGACTCTTTTATATCGCGTGGGCGCAAAAATCAACGACGCTATACCTATTTGACGCTTGCAGAATCCAACAAAATGCTTGTATAATATCTACTCTGCCAGCGAAAGAGCAAATAGTTGGCTCCCGTTAGTTGTTGGTCCTGGCCAATCTGTTGGAATCTGCAACGGAATGTAAAAGGCCAAGTTACAGCGAGGACAAAAAGTAGGAAAGGGCGGGTCGACATCGCGGCACTGGAGTAAGTATTTCGGGGAGAAACATCCGCCGCGATAAAACAACTGCGAGCATATGACCCTCCTTGACACCCGACTGAACGCCACCAGGACTCCCAAGCATGGTGAGGCACCCATCAATCGTATGGATGCTGAGCGCTACCGGTACTGTTTTCTCATGCTTGGAGAGCAGAGATTTGTTGCACCGGCAGAAGGCTGGCGTGGACCTGATCCTGCACCTAAGGTCAATTCAGGGGTCTGCCGTCCGTGAGCGGCTTAGTCGCATGCTCGTTACTGGAGGGATGAATGCCAAGCTCGTGCTTGGTGGGCGTGCGTGCAGTGATTTGACGATTTGCCATGGAAGCCATTAAAAAGATGTAGACTGGAAAATAGATTAATACTTATCTACAAAGGCTTGAAAAACAATGCAAAATACCCTGCCACAGCTTAATAAAATCTAAACAAACCAGTCGAAATCAATGTGAATATACATATATGATACCATACACATGAACTGATAGCTACAAATTTTGCTTTATCACCAAACAACCAAAGACTAGAATTCATTACCATAAATAATAACTGCCAAATCCTCAGAACACCAAATAGAAAACTTTTTAAAGTTATTACAGGCGCATATTTCTGAAATATAAGTTATTATTTTAAAGCTTAAAGCTGTGAGATTAGGTCTCGAATAAGGAGTTCATAAAATCTTCAAACAATTTTTCGGCGTCGATCTTCTGTTAGATATGGCCATATTCTCTGGTCATTATCCTATATAGTTCAATCCTTTGTTTCCTTGTCCAGCAGGGAGACACTCGTCTGTGTCAGGCGAAAAACCACCATCTAGTGTTTTTGCTACGCATGACTGTGTTGGTGTGGCAACGTTCTTTCTCTTCTGGTACAGCTTATGCTGGCGGTCAGCCTTTACCGTCTATCTCCAAAAACCCGTGGCCATTTGGGACTCTTCGCTGTCTGCTCGCAGGATAGAGATCATCTTGTGTCTTAAGCGGACAAATTCAGTAACAATGGCCCCGTTATATTCGTCCTTAAACTTTCTTGCTACCTTCTTGATAGCAATGATATGTAGGGGGTGAATTTCTATAAAGTCATTAGTATCGAAGAGGTTAGCGTCCTGTGACATATCCCTTTAGATGTATTCCGTCTCCACCTTCAGCAACTGACTGTCTTGTAGTGGATATGGGCCATAGCATTGTAACGTTCCTTTATTTGCTTACAATAAAATTTATGCATCAAATATTTCAATGTATTAAGAACGACGTGGCCTTTGTAAACTGGGCGGTTAAGATTAAATCTGGATTTGGTGGAATGTGTCGCCACTAGGCTATCCTCAGTGATGTTACGGGTCATCGTTTCATGACCTCAGGCTGTGCAGATGAACGTGAATGCACTTCCGCAGATGTTCAATGGTCCTGCAAAGACAGAACTTCTGAGCCTCTTGTAGTCCTCGTCGAGACCACTCACAGCCGAAGCCGACTGTGCCCTTGTGGATGTAGAGTGGCAACCACCGGTTCTGGTCAAACTCTAATGCACAATGGGTATCTGCTTTGTGCATATGCTGTAGCTTGTCCCTGCTTGTCCACCAGCCCTGCTGGTACTACGATTGCCATTTCTCACTGGCAATACTGTTGTCATGCTTTGTATGCTATGATATCTAGGCTGTCTCTGAATTTGAGATTACTATCATCATTAGTTAGGCGGAAATATGATCCAGCTCCAGGGCTGTTTTAACAGAGACGTTTTTGTCGCTTCGCGTGACATCTTTTGCAATGCATCTAGCAAAAGACATTCATAAATTGTCGTCTGGCTTTTAGTTCATTGCGTCGCAGCTTGTCGGCCTGGTGGCCATCTCCACAGCGTTTTCATTTGCGGTGGGTGGAGATGGTGCCTACCCCGCATCTCCAACAGGTTAATAGCCTTATCTTGTATCTATATCTTTGGGCAAGTACCAAGCAAAAGGTGTTAAAACATTTTCGACCACATTGTACTGCTTGCCCTCAAGGCAATCCATGTGCGCATATTCACCTCGTCATTTCAAATGGTATTTTATCAGCACATTGCGATCTACTTGGTGTATTGTTAATAGTTACCCACCTGCTGCTATGCTATCATGACCGCCCATGACCTGTCTAGACTCACACTCCATCTACCCCCCCCCCTCCCCCGTCCAAGGCCTTGCGGGGTCAAGAAAAACGTTGGTGCTCCGTGGCTTAGCAAAAGGTGAGATGCAAAGTGGAGCCAAAGCAGTCTCTTACTAATACTCGGCGGCAATTCTTCAATATACATATATTTGGGAGGGGGTGGGGGATAGAAGGAAGTTGGTAACTAGCATAAAACTGTTCTCTGTAGCAAAGTTGGGGCGCCACTAAAGAACGTTGCCCAAGGGCACGTCGATCCCTTGCGCTGTCACTGATAGATAATCTCACCACAATATTAGACTTGGAAATATCTGAGCAAGAAATATAAACAAGATCTTTACAAAACATATTTTACATGTACAAATGACTTTGGGTAGTAGTACTTTTTAACGACCAAAATAAACTTTAGTTCCTAAATAATAAACTAATTATAATTAGCAGTACCAATCGTTTCTGAATCCCTACACATTTACAGGAAGATGCAGTCCGTGACTGTCTATTTAGCAAATTGTACTTAATGGACACATCGTTAGAAAGGGAAATAACTCCGTAGTTCTTATTTTGCTCATCGTTCTAATGTAAGTCGTAAGGTCTACAATAACATAAACAGACACGTTTTTGTACATTAATTCTGTATTATCTGATACCAGTATTGTTCTGTCACCATCTCCATCTTTTCAAGTGAATATACATGTTTACTTATTTAGAAATCGATTGTGGCTGGCCAGGAAAGTTCTGGAATGGATATTTTGTAGGACATACAACTACACTTGGATCAAAAATATACTACAAGTAAGTTTTACAAGTACTTCTGGAGCTTATATAGAAAAGATCACATATTTTAAACTATTCCACAATGCTAGCTAATTCTCTTTAGCTAAAAATGTACAATTTGTCTGAAGCTCTATTTTTCCCATGCTACCAATATTTCAATAAAACACCTTTTTTTCTCCTCTGTTTTCAGTAAAGTTGTTTATAACCTATCAGACGAGACTGGGATTTTATAAGCGAGAAACGTATCTAATTTCGTTTATTTTTCAAAATGCTTATATACATGTCAGTGTTGATGATGACACTGGACATACAATTAGTAAACAGTTTATACTGGTATGATTACTGTCTGAACTCGTATATAATGGTAATAAACATTTTCACAAAAAAAACCCAGAAAAACATTTTAATAAATATATGTTAACAGGAAGAAGAAAAGAAGATAAATCAGTACGTTTTACCATCATATGAAAGGTTCAAAGACTCAAAAACCATCATGGACCACATTGGATCCCTTAATTACCTCAAAGACATTTTGCGTTGGCCCAATTCTCAACTTCTACAAGTACGTAAACACTCTAACAAGGGAACGTCATAGCAAAGCTTTTGGAATACATGTGTTAGGAACTTGGCTGGGCATTTAAACTCAGATGTTATAATAAAAGAAACATCGAATCCACGAGCATAATAAACAATCTTTAGTGTACTTATTCTTTTTTCATTCTATTCTTCTTTGATCAAGCCTTCAAGAACAACTCTACCCAGAAAGAAAAATCTAAATGATATCGTGTTTTCAACTCGCATAACAAAACATTCATATTTTCGTCCAAAGTGAATCAAGAAAATTGTACGAATGCGACATCATTGATTGTATATGTCAAAATTACGTCACAATTTAAGATATATGTGCTACTGTTATGCCAGTATTACGTCATAATGTTTATGTGCATGTATTAGAGTCATGCCGATATTGCGTCATAATATTTACGTACATGTATCACAGTCATGCCAATATTACGTCATAATGTTATATATATTTAATGTCACGTTGACATTAATGACATTGCAGTCACGTGATATTAAAGTCTTGATTTTATTGATCTCTCGATCTCCTCTCTATAAATTTGTAATCGTACGAATTATTTCTTTCTTTGCCATTCCATCTTTCTATTTATCTCTTTGTTTCTGCCTCAGTAAAACTAAAAGAATAATTCATACAGTTTATTACAGTGAAATTAAAGCATGTTCATGATGTGGACGACCAAATGTTCCTTTGCTTTCGGGAAAAATCTTTGTACAATAAAAGAACGGCTTTCCATTGTAACAAACCAAACTACCGCCATTTTTCAGCACAAGATAGACTATAAATGGCGGCAAGTATATATGGTAGAGGAAGAGCCCGGGAAAACCCCGGAAAGAACCACCGACCTACAAGAAGCTACTGGCAATCTTTTTCACATACCCACATTGGCCGAACCCGAGACTCGAACCCATGCAGACAGCGGCGAGATGGCAGTGATCCGTAACCGTGAGCTGTTAGACCACTATGCCAGTCGGGGCCCCGATTATTTTATGTATAATTGCATTTTGTAAATGACTTAGTTCAAATTCAAGTCCACTGTGTACCAGACTAGGGATATTGATTCTGAAAACAACATAATATAAAGCTAACATTTTTTGTGAGTATAGATTAAATATTAGGATCATTTTCAATGAAGGTTAACATGTTTATCTTAATCTGGGTCAAGAATATTCGTATTTACCCAGGGGAAATTTTGGCATATATGATGTTTGTCAAGTTATCTATTATAATTTTAGTAAAAGACCTTATCTTCTTGACAATTTAGAATGCTCTAAAAATGAACTTTTGATCCTGATCCTGGTTCTATTTTGGCGTCTTGGTTTTTTATATAATGTTGTTTACCTTTAAAATTGCTCATTCTTGTTTTCACATCTTGAAGAAGAATCAGCCTAGTTTCTGTGTTAAGTTTTTCATGTTGGTGGAATTAGTTATTCAAATGATTATTCACTGGAGATACAGTGTGCTCCGCAATAATATTCTTGGACTGGAACATTAATTTGGAATTGTAATGAATGCAGACAAGGACATTTTTGGTCTATATCATTTTGATTCATTAAAAGACTACTAGTACATCATCACACTCCAGGCCATTGGCACATTACCACGTTCGAGACTACAGGCACATCAACATATTAAGTACTGGAACTTATTTGGAATACCACTTGAATTCAGTCGAAACTTTATATATTTTTGGACTTGAGATAAAACGTTTTGGACTATTTGGGATTTAATTCACAATA
>JAECUM010063319.1:0-10695 GCA_016617855.1 Megalonaias nervosa
TATATATATATATATATATATATATATATATATATATAAGGAACTAAATAATAGTTAAATATCTTAATTCTATTGTTAAATCAGTTATTGTATAGCTTTGAAAGTTTTAGTTACATAGTTACGTACACTGAGACAGTTCTTTGTGGTGGAAGGGTTCAAGATTGATCCGGGTGGCTATCCCTGGGGATCGAGAGATATCAGCTTTTATGGTTCAGATCAATACATACTACATAGTTCTGCAATCAAAGCAAGTAAGAAATGCATTTTTGCATTTTAATTCAACAAAGTTCGGACAGCGAATATAGTATCTCTCATTGGCGGGTTTCTTGAAGGATTTGTATCCTTCCGGTTTTATATTCCGATTATGCAAGTTAGTTCTTAATTTGGTAATCATTGAACAAGGAATCCCAGGGTGGACGAGTGGGCTACAGAGCTAGACTTTACCTATCACTGCGCCTCGTGGATTCGAGTCTCGGACTCGGCTTACGTATTTGAGAAAGATTGCCAGTAGCTTCCCGTGGGTGAGTTGTTCTTTGCTGAATTTTTCCAAGTTCTTCCTACACCAGTTATACTGACCGCCATGTTTAGCCTTTCGTGTGCTGAAAAATAATGTTCAGGCCAAAACAACATATTTTTTCAGACAGTTTTTCTTCGTGAATGTATTCTTTGATTTTGATACAATAAACATGTTTGCTTCATTTACGATCTATGTAAAATTCTTGTGGTATCAGCAGATTGCAACACCAAGAGTTACATCCATTTGTCTGATCACTCGGAGCAGTAATACATTTGCTTGACGTTATGAGCAATAATAAAGACATTAAATAGAAGCATTCTATCGGACTAAAGTTATTGCAGTTTTTTGTAACTGAACATGTATTGAAGTATGCGATATGGATTGGATATCTGCCCAGTCTAATACTATAATGTTCTGGTGACTCAAAATATGCATGTTTGACATGAAAAATAATTTCTTAGTAAATATTATCGTTAAACAAGACAGTTTTATTGATCCAGATCTCACATTCTTTGGTCAGGTTTGCATGAATAATACAGAATAGTTTCTCAAGGATTCCGATTGGCCATTCTTTAAATTTGTTTAGTTTTGATTGTAAGACAAACGTTGTTGTGTACATGTTAAGACTAGATATTCTGGCGCTGGTTTTAATCCTAGATATTCTGGTGCTGGTTTTAAGACTAAATTTTCTGACGCTGGTTTTAGGTCAAAATTTTCTGTTGTGGTTTTAGGCAGGCCTGGATTTTGTGATGCCGGTTTTAAGATTAGATTTTCTGACGCTGTTTTAGGTGTACATCTTCTGATGCTGGTTTAAATACTAGCTTTTTCCGATGCCGTTTTTAATGCAAGATTTTCTGATGCTGTTTTTATGCCTAGACTTTCTGATACCCGTCTTATTACTATATTGTCTGGTGCTGATTTAGGCCCACATTTTCTGATCCTGGTTTTAAGACCAGATCTTTTATGCTGGTTTTAAGACTTGTGCAGGTTTTCTGATTCTGTTTCTAAGACTAAATTTCTTGATTCTGGTTTTAAGACTAAATTTTTTATGTTGGTTTTAAGAGTAAACATTCTGATGATATTTTATGTCTAGATTTTATGATGCTTTTTAAGGTCCTGATTTTCTGATACTCTTTTAGGTTTACATTTTATGATGCTGGTTTTATGACTAGAGTTTATGTTGCTGTTTTAGGCCTACATTTTCAAATGTTGGTGTAAAGACTAGATTTTTTTGCTGGTTTTAGGTCTAGAGTATTTGATGCTGGTTTGTAGCATGATACCGAGGTATTGAAGGAGTTACCTACTTCAATAACATTGCCAGCATAGCTGAAAGATGAAGTGAATTTTACTTTAGTATTATTTTTATATAAAATTGTAATATTGTTTTGGAAATATTTTGTTTTAACTTCCATCCGCTACAATAAATTTGAAGTGTATTTACCCTCTGGTATCTAAATAACAACAGTAAATCAAAATATAAATTGTCATGGATGACATGAATTGTATGGTTGTAATCACCTATCTGCGTATTACAAATTTTGAACTTATGCATATATTTTGTATAATACTGAAGAAAAAAAATCCTCCAAACGTTATCAAATGTTTCTGCAAAGTCTATGAAACAACAAAAATGGTAAGGTTTCTTTTAAAATTAAGTACGTATGCTTTCATTAAAGTTTTGATAGCGTAATGTAATTAAAGCCACCAGAAATTCGCTATGAATAAATGTTTCAAAATAGCAGCTTAGATTACTTGATTTAAAATAAACGGTCAAGGATATGCAAGGTACCATGTTGTATTAAAATGCAGTCATTCGAAGGAGGATCACCACATACCTGAATTTCATTATTCTGTATTGTTGTATGAACTTTTTCTTACTATGGTTGTTTCAGAGCTTTTAGATTTATAATAGGAATAAGATGACATTTCCTGCTATATGTTTTCCCTTTCATGTCACCAATTAATGCATTTTCTTTGAAAATACTGAACAACAATAAACAATATACTACAATAAAACAACATAATACAAAAAAGACAATATCTTCTCGTACGTAATTCTGAATTCTCAAAGAGAGAAAAAAATTACACCAATTTTGAACAAGAACCTGATTGCACGCATTTCTTTATTTTGCATATTTCAAAGTCAAAGACTGTGAAAGAAAATAGATACATGGCGTCTCCTTGTATACGTACACCCTAATTCGATAATGTTTATACTTAATTAGGTTTCTGCCAAAAAGTTAAATAGGCGCGCATTGTAATTAAACAAAAAATTTGATCTTACTGAATTAAAAAATCTATTCATCTTTTGATGTCATAAAAATTAATAAGATATCGGATTGTTCTAATGAATCTGGTTCTGGGTATGAGAATGGACTTCATTAAAGTGAATAATGGGATCGTCTCTTGATACATGACCCATTTCTAAAGACACTGATTCCTATAGTTCTTAAACCTAAATGAGAATATATAGGAAATCTCCTAGACTGGAATAATAGAAATACATAAATGCATCGCCCAATTTGACTTACCAAGTGAATGAAATTAGATAATATACGATTACTCCCTTTAATAAAAGGATATGAACACAATTAAATCTTTAGTAATTACCACATATTTCAATGCAGTAATCCTTATCACCATAAACAAGTATTCATAAGGCAGTTTTATTTTTGTTAATTTTTTTCTAAATCAGTGATAACCATACACAGTAATAAAATATGCATGCATTCCAAGTCAGATAATCATAATATTAGCATTCGGTTAAGATTTAGTTCTAACTCATAATGAAAACATCAGCTCTGCTTTGTTTCATAGGAGAATGCAAAACCAATTAGTAAAACAAACTAAATAAACCCTGATTCGCCTGCATATTATGCGACTTTAGTCGTATGCAGCTGGGTTCGACTTAGAAGCGAATATTGACGGTATTTAATGCAGTTTCGATAGTTATACATCTACCATGTAATCCGTTTATCAGTAAATGCATGGATCAACGTTAAAGAATATTATATAACTGTATGTCACGCCAAAAGAAATAAATATACAGACATTTGGTAGATAAGCACATTTAAGACTCAGACATCACGTGATGAGTACGCTGATTGTAGCATAACATTCCTGATAATGAGAGCCATGTAAAGTTCAGCTGCAATGTGTTTCTGGGTTGCCTAAATATAAGGTTTATGCAGTGTGATTCTTACATATAAAATAACTGATTCTAAATCAACAAGGAAGATGAAATGTTTGCCCTTATCATCTTCCTTTTTATTGGCTATGTTGTAGAGATTAATTGAGCCTTCTAGTTCATGATTGGTTCATTCGGCGTTTTCAACTACAAACATTACGATAAAATGCCATGTCATTCGGCGTTTTCATTACGATAAAATGTCATGGTTGACATCTAGTCCTGATAGATCATCTTGTAAATATGTGGTTTCGTTTAGTTGGGTGTTTCACGACACTACAACACTTGTTGGTTGTATCGTGTCGAGGAGAGTAGAGTGATTTCTCGTTTGGTTTGCTTTGGTGTTTTACGGCATGACAACACATGTCGGTTATATTGCGTTAAATCCAAGAAAATGAAGTCACGTGATACATCGCGGTAGCCAATCCGGGCTGATCCAAAGGTTGGAATCGAATTCGTATAGTTCTGGTCACGTGTCCAACGTCTTAAATACTGACTCGTCGCGTCACTTTCTCAATAAGTGATGATGGAATTGTCCTCTCTATCCAAACAATACCAAAGTGTCTTCCATAATCATATAACTGTGGTCGCATTTAAATTTATAGTATTTCAATCATAGTTATTGCCTTTTGATGATTCCATAGTTTTAGCCCTTCGTTACTTTCCTTAGTTATTGCCCTTTGATAATTTCATAGTTATTGCCCTTTGATAATTCCATAGTTATTGCCCTTTGATAATTCCATAGTTATTGCCCTTTGATAATTCCATAGTTATTGCCCTTCGTTACTTTCCTTAGTTACTGCCATTTGATAATTCCACGTGCTCATACATATCCACAGATATTGGCAAAATTCTGGAGTGACTTCAATGATGATAGCATTCAAAATCAATGCCACTTAAGAGTGAATATTTACACAAGTTCTTGGTTTCCCATCAAATATTTGACTGTTGGCACATCATCTTCTACAAAATGTCTATTATTTAGGAGGTTCGTGGAAGTCTAAATAATTTGGAACAAATTCAGGTTGAGCATGATATTAAAAAATCAATACATCAAATGTTCATTTCCTATACAAGTGGAAGACCTACATCAAAAGGACTGATTATTATGGAAACTGAGGATGAAGTTACAGAAAGATTTAGTATCCCAACCCCAAAAAGGTATTGTTCTAAAACCGTCATACGTTAGTAACAACTTTTTACAAATATTTTCTATCGTACATGCCAAGTTCTATTTGTATATTATGCGGTTTGTATTTGAGATGAACTTGCATTTCCAGACGCGCATTTTTTAATGCAGATCGGTTGTATGTTTCTCGCAGATATTTAGTAGGTGTTTAGTAAAGTATAAAATAATGTAGCATTTTGAATTTTCACATTTCTCTCTTTTTCTATATCTTTGATATAGCTCCGTATATGTTATGTCGATATATTCGGTCTATTAGTACACTTCATCAGTTATATTCATCCCGTTCGGAATGTTTGCCGGTAATGTTTTATTGTAATAATCGCCTGTATCCTCTACCAGTCAGTGTTAAGCTTGTTATATAGTTAAGCTAGATATTGAAAAAAGGTTGACTCGAAATAGATCGAATATCAATTTTTTTTTTTAAACAGTACACTTGCATTAAGTGAGAACTAATCTTCCTAAGGCTATATATTCCCACATCGACCGCTCCAGTGGCCTAACTGTTTAGAGCGTCCGCCTCGGATGCGGGAGGTCGTGGGTTCGATCCCAAGCCGAGTCATACCAAAGACTTACAAAAATGGTACTAACAGCTGCCTCGCTTGACGCTCAGCATTAAGAGGTTAATGTTAGGACTGGTCGGCCTGCTGTCAGGATAATGTGACTGAGTGGGACATTATTATTATTATTATTATTATTGTCGTTGTTGTCGTTGCTATCACTATCCATGAGTTTTTTATGCAAATAAAATTTGGTATAAAGATTTTTATTAATGTCTACAATTTTTCACCTTTGGAGACTTTCAGCTAGTATCGTTTTAGAAAATGAGTGGACTTGATAATTCTTCTCAAGAGAAACTCTTTGGAAAGTGATTTAAAGGAAGCCAGGAAAAGTTGATATTACTAAAGATATTAAAAGTTTTTGAGGAAAGAACACCTGATCGGAATATGGCCACATATTTATGGGTGTATTATTATCACTTGTATGGGTCGATGCTAAATGGGAGAACGAATAGCACAATATTTGATGAAGACACGACTGAAAACTTGATTAGTTAAATCTAGGCCTTATATAACATAAAGTATATCCCCATCATTTTGCCTCTCTCTCTCTCTCTCTCTCTCTCTCTCTCTCACACACACACACACACACACAGACACACACACACACACACACACACACAGTGGATCTACCATTCTACCTAGCTGCCTATCAAATTATAGCTTAACTACAAGTTATCGTTACATCACGGCCAAAACAAAGCTGATTCAATATTTAGGATAGTCCTACAGGAATGTCTACTCTTCCACAAATAATACAGATTACGGAATTGCGATTTATGAACATCATTTTCTCAGAAAATAATAACAAAGTCGAAATTGATTTTCTTCCATCTCACTGAGGGCAAGTAGTAACAACTTGAAACCTATTCCTTCAATTTACACTCGGCATTTTAGTTTTGTTAAGCTAGGCAGACAGTCTATCAATGTCGTTGAAACAGTAGTTAAAATAGAAAGCAAACACATTGGATTTGCGTAATAGAATGTTGCATGCTTTATTTGTATACAAAAACGCGTATTAGTTGTTGTCAAAATATGGGGAATTTGATACAGTGCGCGTTGATGATGAGCAGTAGTCTGATTCTTAATTATATTATCTATTCCAGAATGATGTTTTCAAAAAGCAGATAACCAGTCAAGTATTCTGTATATTTCTTACCAAAAGCTGAAAATCTATTGCAGCATGTTACTATTAACAGGTCCGGCCCTAGGGAAGGCGAACGAGGCAACCGCCTTGGTCCCCCCGCTTCTCCGCAATGCAGCTTTTTTGCTTGGGGCCCCGCGCTCATCTCTTGCTGCCTTGGGCCCCGCACATCCTAGGGCCAGGCGTGACTATTAATATGATCTTGATGACAAATCTACAAATAATCTTGAAGTATGTTTGCAAAAAGTCAAGGATTATGACTATACTGGACTATGCCAAATTTATAGATAATATTGAATATGTATGTAACAAGTCAAGTATTGTGACTATATTTGACTGTATGGTATCCGCATCTTTAAAGTAAAGGGCAACTATAACTAGGTACTATTCATAAACTTAGGTGTAAGTCAGGTGTCCAACACGGATATTTAAGCAGAACCTCACTCGAAATAAGGTTTACGGTATAATATGATGTTCTTATATGCTGAGGCGTCCTTTACAGTTACTATCATAAACGCCAGTGCCAGAGAAAGAGTAGGAGAGGTTTTGAAATGAGTAATGTTAAGAAAACAAAAATAATTCGATGCAATTTATTTTGTATGAAAAGAGAGAATTGGATATAATTGATTTTATAAAGGATGAGTATTCTAGAACAGTTAATGCTTTAGTCCAAAGTGTTAATTTTTTAAATCAAGTTTTCAAAAGTTATATATGCTAAATCAAATCGACAAAGGTCTTTCTGAAACTATACATGTAATAAATTATGAACGATTTTGCAATTTGAAAATGATACACGTTATTGCTTGTAAGATTTAGTTTATTAAAACGCAGTGTACTTGAAATTTTGGTACGTTTGATGTTTTTACGATAAAATTTGCTTCACCGCTTTCTATAAAGGTATTTCACGTTGATGGAGTAAAAGACAAAATCTAATTTATTAAAAATGGTAATTTCTCTCCAGTATGCTAATTAGGAGGTAAACTATTTCGATTGATTTTATCCTTGAATTTGTGTAAAAGACCCCGATTCTTTAAATATAATTTTTTAAGGAAAGGATATCCAATGCAAGATGACATTTATTTCAGGCAGTTGTTTCTCTTTTCTCCCTCTTTCGTTGGTCTTGAATGGATTGTGATGTGTTTAATTGCATTATTATTGAAATTAAACTGTTGAAAAGTCACAAAATGGGTACATTACAGGTAACATTTTCACAAACTGTATACATTACAGGTAACATTTTCACAAACTGTATACATTACAGGTAACATTTTCAGACTGTATACATTACAGGTAATATTCATGAACATGCTATTCTCTACGATGAACAAGGCATTAATATGAAATACAGCTTTCATTATATCGATAATCATTGGGTGAAGACATACTTTTAATTTTATATTCACGGTCTAACAAACAGCCAAAACAGAAACAAGTTCATACCATAGAATTACAAAGGGTTCAGAAAATTATAAAACATACTTAATGAAAGTAAGTAATTTACTAGTGGGACATAGTATAGGTGTTCAGCCTAACTTGCCATGAGCATCAAGTTTATCAGTACAGACATTCTGGGAAAGTTTGAAAAGCACCCCCACTCCCCACCCCAAGAAAAATCTAAACCTCTAACACGTTCCTTGTGCCTAAACTGTGTCATATGTGGCCATAACATAGTTTGTTCCTTAATTTGAGATTTAAAGACATATTTTGTTTTTTTTATTACTGAAATCTCATTTCTGTTATGGCTCAAACCTGCACCAAGTTCTTGAGGTTTCCTGCGCTTTCATTTCGCCAATATACACTATGTCGTAATGGATTACCATAGTTATCAATTAAATGAGTGTGGCAACTTTTGATCGCTATGTAATTAATGGCGTGGACTGAAGGGCTGCGTAAAGATGAAACAGTTTCTTTATTCTAGGAATATTTCTTTAGGCAAATTGAACATAGAATGTCGGTAGTTCGGTATATGATGATCAAATTAGAATTTAGTGTTGGGGTTGACTGCATGAGAAGTAATTGTTGATGACATACTTCGGTCATGAGGCAAGCATGACGTCAACATTATGCGATGATAACGTCAATATACTGCACGCCTACTACTATAAACGACCTTTTCGTTGTTATTATAAATTAAAGGGGGAAAAAGCTATCTGCAATGCTAAAATGGAGCAAATATTTTATTTTCTTAAGAACGTTAAAATAGATATAGTATTGGATTTATAACCGCAAAATATAATGTCATCGGATAAACGCGAGAGATAAAAGAAGTAAATAATGATGATGATAATGACGATTCTGAATTTTCATGACATTTAAGAAAAAATATATATATAATGCAAGACTTAAGCATCATTTGTATCACGCTTAAAACAACTTTTAAAATAAAAATTAATTCTGAACTTAAATATCCCAATCGATTCATAGTTAAATAACGTTCCTAATAAAATATTAAACACAGGCATAAACGATATTCCTCGTAGATATGTATAAATGCGTATTAAATCTTGGGTTTTCTGTACCTTATCTTAGAATCTACTGAAACTTGATAGCAAATTCATCGCACTTTCACCTGTGTCCTTTATCCATGTTTACTTTGCATGAAAAATAAATATTTAGAAGAACATCGCGAAAAGGCACAAGAAGGCCTATATTTGCGTTTCCCCTTGATTAGCAATGCTTCAAATAAACTTTTATTTTTAAGGAAACCTTTCTGAAAAATAAATAGCCTAAAATATTGCCATAGAAACAAATTTTGTTCTGTACCAAGACATTTACTCGTCTGTTATCTCTATTATCGCTGGTATCGCCTATCGCTAGATTTTAATTTACATTTTTATTTTATTTTAACTTATTATCTTGCATTATTATCTTAAGTGGCTAATTGTGTGGAGGAGAAGCAATCAGAGCATCAACATACATATACTGTCCCCGTTTTTTTTTTTAACAACACGATCAGATTCGCACGCCAGAGTGATTGATAAGTATATTTCCCTAAGATATACTGTTACGGAGCCTACCTAGAATGTTTCATCAAATATTCACACTCTGGCTCATTTGCCTAAATACCATCGTCATAAAAACACGATCCAAATCCAAATAAGTGTATATTAAATTTTGCATTTTAATAAGAAATAAAAAAAATTGAAGGTCATTAGAAGGTTAAAGCCTCTGAATCGGATAAGACGGATCAGATTGATAATGTGTTTAAAATAAATGTTGTGGATGACCTACACTTCAATAAGGGACAGACAGTGTTTTAGTCAAAACCAGTGGCGTCACGGGGGGGGGGGTGCGGGGGTGCGGACTGCACCGGGTGACACCATCAGAGGGGGTGACACCAAAATGACTGTTTATAAATTTTTTGAATTTTGTGCTGGAAGGGGGTCAATGGGGGTGACACCATGAGTTACCGCACTGGGTGACACAAACCCTAATGACGCCACTGGTCAAAACATTGTTAATAATCCACAATGCGAAGAAATGCATCCGATTTATATTATTTTCATGTAACTAAACCCAAAGCAATTATCATTATATTTCTGACACCATTATTGCATAAGATGACAGTTGTTTGTTTCCTTAAATAAAATCAGCCATTCACGCTTTCTTAATCTGCACATTTTATAGACCTTCTATCGCTGCCGACAGAATGTACAATTTACTTAAAAGCTTCAGTTACTAAAACAGTATGGTACGTCCGATTTTTGTATGAGTAATACTGTCCACTTTTCATCTCTCATGGTGGCAAAATATGACCAGCACTCGCTAAGTCCACACAATCTTTGTTCTTCTTTTTATCTCAACGATATCTCAGTCAAGAAGGAAATCAGGTGACCATCAGTTAACACACTGGTTTCTAAGACAGGGGTCTACTCAGTGGCGTCACTAGGGTTGGTGTCACCCAGTGCGGTAACTCAGGGTGTCACCCCAATGGACCCGCTTCCTGCACAAAAATTCAAAAATGTTATAGACTGTCATATGCGGTAACTCATGGTGTCACCCCCATGGACCTCCTTCCTGCACAAAAATAAAAAATTGTATAGACAGTCATTTTGGTGTCATCCCCTCTGATGGTGTTACCCGGTGCAGTCCGTATCCCCC
>JAECUM010063321.1:0-11416 GCA_016617855.1 Megalonaias nervosa
GTCTCAAATCTTACCTGCATATATTTGATTACACTCACAGTCGGGGACTTGTACCATGTATGTATGTATGTATGTATGTATGTATGTATGTATGTATGTATGTATATATGTATGCATGCATGGTAAAATCTTTAAAAATAAACTTAGCTCTTTTTTTCAAAACATTTTCAGCATAAATAAACTTAGCTCTTTTTTTCAAAACATTTTCAGCATAAACACAATCACGGAATGCATTTCTATATCTGTGAATCCACAGGGATGTTGAATGGGATCATGAAGAACCTTTCCTTCAGACAGCCACTAAAATGAAGCAAGTAAATCATCACTTTTCCTTAAAAAAGGAAACTGTCTCTTCAACGTGCTATGCAGCTATCCTCTTATCCCGCATGTACTGTCATCGTTAGGTCCAAATGCCTACACCTTGCACAACGGAACACCAAATTTAATCCAGTCCATTGGCATATGAATTCTACCCCCTTAACAGCAAACACCGATCTTGCCAAACGGCAATATTCTCCGTTCCCGAATCACTGCCTTTTTAATAACACCCCTTCCCATCCACACCACAACCACCGGTAATATTTCATCTTTACAAATTCAAGAACGTTTTCTAATAATCATGTCGTTTGCCAAAGCCGATGAATGGATTTATCGTCTCATATCATGACCAGATGTCCCTGCCTACATGCGACGGTTCGAAAGACAATGCTGCAGCTACGGTTGCACTATTCCATGGAACCATCTCGAACTATCTATTGGAAATGGACCCCATTTGTACAGCATAAACTACAATCACGCTGAAATCTTCGAGCTTTATAAAAAATTTCGATTAAAAAATAACTAATTTCATCATCTTTTTAAACTTGATTTAGACACCTAAAAACTTACAGAACCCTGTATTTTACCAGTTTCTTATTGGAGGATTCATTGCTTGGACTTGGTAAAATGTATGGAATTAAAAATCTGAAAAAATGATTTGGTCGATTGGATCCATTATTGGAGATTGGTATCTCTCATATAAATATATTGCAAAGATTATGTGGTATTGTGTCCCAAATATGCGACATATATACATATATGTCCTGAATTCTGATATAGAACAGGTCAGCATACCTTGCCAGCATCTATTAACAACGAAATAGACAGCAGAGCGGATTTTGGTCCTGTGAGTCGCTTCCATCCTGTGAGGCGTAAGCTTTCATTTAATCACAATAAAGAAACATTTGCTGATGTGTCATCAGTGAAAATATTGGACTCTTCAATAGAATATGGTTATATAATAAAACACAACTACAGGATATTGCTTGTTGTTACCGTTGTCATTTATTTTATTAACAAATTAAACAAAGTACCTTCCATTTGTAGAGGTTGCGACGTCAAGTTGAAAATTAAAAAAATGAAAACTGCTGCCGGCTAGGTTTGGAGTACTTGCGCAACCAAGAAAGGTAAAACTGTCAGAGTGGAACACCCAACAACCACACTGTAGCCAGTTTTGACAATGGATGTTAACCCGATTCTGTGTCAACTAGAGTGGAGCACCCAACTTCCACACTGTGTCCAATTTCGTCAATGGATGTTAAACCAGGTTTTAACGAGTATTCTAGCATAATTTAATACCTCGAATGATAAACTGGAAAATGAGTGATCTTTCGCATGATCAAAGATTTGAGAATAAGGATGTTCATGAGCAAAATTTGAAATTAGACAAACGTTACAAGGGAACTGAAACAACCTGGAGACGCAGTCTAGATAAAATATTGTTCTTGTTTATGGTTTATCTCACAATATTAACGAAAGAAGGGATTTTGTGAGAAGAAGATCAAAACTTCCCTACAGTATACTCTTCATATAGTCGACGCGCGAAGTATTCCAAATGATAAGGCACCATTGCAGACGTCAAATACCAAGGCACGCCTAGCACATGCCGATCATAAACAAGCTCACCTTGTTTAAAGACAGATATCGTATCCTACAAGCATGAGAAAAACAGCCAATGGATAGAGCTGATCCTGTATGTCAAAGGATCAGATTCTGCGAAGAATACACAAGAAACAATTTATTTATGATTATATGACTGAAGAAGAAAAGGGAGATGGATCTGCTACACTCCTTCTAATAAACAGATTCCTGGAGACAAGTTTATATGTATGACTGGGTGAATGTAGCCGTCCGCACGGCTCAAATATCGGAATGCAAAAATTACAGCAGGACAAATGGGAAATGGTCAATCAACATGCCAGAGAAGATATGAATAGACCTAATGTAACCAGTGAGGATGAGAATTGTGGAGCAGGTCAAGACCATTATAATGAAAATAGTGATAATGTTTGCTTTCTTTTGTAAAAAATGTATTTCTTTACTGTGTTGGAATATCGACGGGTTTAAAACAAGATAAATATGGCTTTTAATTGGCCTTTTACTGTATAGCTTTCTGACAATGTTTTGTTTGGAAACATTGGGCAGGCCCTATGTCCAACGAAAATTTTCATCAATTATGTTGAGGGATATAACTGTTCTAACTTTGTATTTAAAAACAAACATTGTGCTCTGAACTCGGGATGTTTGTCAAGACACATCTGACAAAACTCTCGGTAGGAACAAAGAATGTATAAGAGTATTTTCAAGACACATCTTGTGAAAAGGATGTCTTTACCCTATTTTAGTACAAGATGCTTTTAGTACAAGATTGAGTATAGATAAAATGCAGTGATATGAAAGATATTTTTTTGTTGAAGATTTCTTATAACTTATAGAAGAATATCAACGAAATAGTTGTTTTGTTTGTAAATAATTCACTGGAAATATCGCCAATTTATATCATAATAGTTATCATAACCCTAAGTGAAATGGATCTATTTATTGAGAATTAGAAATAGTAAAATATGTATATACCAAAACAAACTGCTTTATTTTTTGCTGGAAATGTTAAGTCCGTATGAAATATCGTGTTTGGCTGTACCCCTGATGACACATTGGAAAACATTTTAAGTTCTGTCACGTAATATAATGTAGATACCATGTATGACGACTCTGACAATTAATACAAATGACAGTAAAACATAACATTTTGTTTTCATACTTATGTGCACAAATTACATAATAGTATAGCTTTTTATGACAAGGAAGGGAATATTACACTCATTGCCAAAATCAGCTGCTGTATATTGGGTTATGTTGTAGTGTCAACAGAGTTGTTTCCTTTGATGACTAGAACTCAGACAAAAGGTAAATGTTCCTATTCGAATACTTTCGCATATATTTGAATAGAATTCGAATTCTTTCGATTTTACAAAGGTATCAAATCCATCCTTTTTGCTTCCTGTACATTGGTACTTAGCAACCCCATTGTGATAAGGACGATGAACAAAGTTCCCTAAGATAGAATTAGTGATATTCTTGGAGAATTTATATGTTTACGTCACTTTCGCTAATTATCTTTAAATCCTTTAGCTCTGAAGATGGACGGGAAAGAAAGGCAGAAAACGTTACTACCTGTTTAATTAAATGCGGAGACAATCTCATGAAGTTTTCTGGGAAATACTTCGCTCACAATAAAAACAGTATAGCTGACCAATTTAATTAAATTACATTTGGATATGTTGCTTGCAATAATTTGGGATTTGTTTACTACTAAATCCTGGATATAATGGATTATACTGACTTTTAGACCAACTATAAAATCCCCAATGTGACGATTTATGGTTTCTGCTAAGCCTTAAGAAACGGAACAAAATATAAATATTAACCTGAAACCCTGCACCAGTGACGGACTTACTGACCACCAATCTAAATCAGATGTTGCAATTTTCGAGACTTACTGTCGTGTCGATACTTACTGTTTTAACTGAAGCACATGTATGGCATTGACCTCATCTAGCAATAGATGTGAAATGGTATTCCACCTTTGTAAAGACTCCAACTGAATGAACATTACGGTTTCCCACGTTTGTAAAGACTCTAACGGATTACACCCTATGGTCCCCCGCCTCTGTAAAGTCTCCATCTGAATACGTTTTATAGCCTCCCACCTTTGCAAAGACTCCAACGGAATACACCCTATGGTCTCCCACCTCTATAGGACCCCAACGGAATGAACGATATGAACCATATGGTCTCCCACCTTTGCAATGACTCCAACTGAATGAACCCTTTCGTCTCCGACCATTGTAAAGACTCCAACGAAATGAACTCTATGGTCTCTCACCATTGTAAAGACTCCAGTTAAATGAACCATACGGTCTCCCACCATTGGAAAGACTCCAACTTAACGAACCTTAGGCCTCCCACCTTTGTAAAGACCCCAACGGAATACACCCTACAGTTTCCCCACCTTTGGAAAGACTCCATCTGAATACACCTTATGGACTCTGAATGAGTTATGTGGTCTCCCACCTTTGTAAAGAATCCAATTGAATGTTTCTAATGATCTCATAACGTTGTAAAGACTCCAACTCAATGAAACCTATGGCCCCATCGTTTGTAATACTCCAATTGAATGAACCCTATTGTCTCCAACCCATATAAAGACTCCAGCTAAATAAACCCTATGTTTTTGACATGCTTCTAGACACCAATTGAATGGTATCCCACTGTTGTAAAGACGCCAGTTGAATGAACCATAAGATCCCTCACATTAGTAAATAATCTAAATTGTTGAACCCTACGGTCTTGCACCTGTGCACAACTCTAACTGAATGAACACTATGGTCTCCCAACGTTGTAAAGATTCCACTTGAACGAATCCTATCATTTCCCACCTTGGTAAAGACTCCAACTGAATGAACCCTATGGTCTCCCACCATTGTAAAGACTCCAACGGAATGAACACTTTGGTCTCACGCTTTTGGAAAGACTGGAACCAAATGCACCCTATGGTCTCCCACCTTTGTAAAGTCTCCAACTGAATGAGTCATGTTGTCCCCACCTATGTAAAGACTCCAGCTGAATAAACCCTATGGCTTCTCACGTTTGTAAAGACTCCAACTGAATCAGCCATATGGTCTATCACTGTTGTGAAGGCTCCAACTGAATGAACCCTATAGTCTCCCACTGTTGTAAAGATTCCAACGGAATGAATCCTATTGTCTCCCACTGTTGCAAAGGTTCCAACTGAATGAACCCTATGGTTTCCCACTATTGTAGAGACTCCAACTGAATGAGCCCTATAGTCTCCCACCTTTGTAAAGACGCCAGTTAAATGAACCCTACGGTGTCGTACATTTGCAAACAATCTAGCTGATTGAATCCTACGGTCTCCCACCTATGCAAAACTCCAACTGAGTGAACACTATGGTCCACATACGTTGCAAAAACTCCAACTGAATGAACATTATCATCTCCCACTTTTGTAACTACTAAAATTGAGTGAACCCTATGGTCTCCCACCTTTGTAAGAACTGCAATTGAAAGTACCCTATGATCTCCAACTTTTGTAAAGACTTCAGATGAATGAACGATAATGTCTCCCAAATTTGTAAAGACTCCAACTTAATTGAACCCTATGGTTTCCGGCTATTGTACAAACTATAAATGAATGAACCAGATGGTCTCCCACTTTTGTAAAGACTCCAACTGAGTGAAGTCTATGGTCCGCCACCTATGTAAAGATTCCAAAATGAATGAACCTTATGTTCTCCTACCTTTGTAATTAGTGCAATTGAAAGTACCGTATTGTCTCCCATACGCGCAACACCTGTGTAAAGAGTCATATTAGAAGTACCTTGTATCTTAAAGGGCCATCCTTTTTTTTTTGAGTTTCTGACATAAACGCGTTGTGATCATTGACAAGCTGTTGATTTTTCCTTCGTAAAACTCATGAAAGTCAACCAGTGCAGTCGCCTTTCACTGGTTTGGTTTATTTTTCTTTTGTCTAATGGTATTTATTTATTGCTCTATTGTTTATTGGTCCATTTTGCATACACATGAGTGTGACGGTGAGATTAATAATCATGAAGTCATGGGGTTTTGAAGACGTTATCCCATATCAATACCAAAATAAAAACGCCTGTGTGCAGAAACTTTAAAGTATATAATACTGTAATATTGTTGCTCTCAACAGGGACACAGTCCATTATTATAAATGGCGAATTAAGGGGACATAATACAAAGGGCGATAACATCACGTCTCATCAATGTTCTGACGTTATTTTGCTCGAAGATATCAGTTTCCTATTTTCTTTTAAAACTATCGACATGACCAGCTATTCATTTCATCTGGATGCAATGTATCTATACTTATGCGTGAAGTATACTTCGTTGCAGGGCTATTGGTAAGACACGATTCAGTACATATGGAGTCTGAATGTAATGAATATGGAGTGCAAATGACACTTATGAATAATCCACTTAGTGGCAAAAAGATGTAGATTTTGTATTTTAAAAAAAAAGAAAAAAAAAAAAAGAAAAATTAAATAAATTGAACATAGCTATTTTTTCTGCACATACTGTAATGGATTCTAGTCAGTCCTAAACAACGTTGACAATAGTTCCTAAAAAGGTATGAAAGCCTTTACTGACCATAAACAACATTTGATGATGAAGATATTAACACGATTCTTCGTGTATGTTTGGTAATAATAATAATAATAATAATAATAATAATAAATAGTTCCAAAAAAATATTATGATTATCCCAAATTGAACTGTATGGAATATTTCATATTCTCTGCTCACATATCATTCTGTACATGCTGAATGTATATTTGTCTATTTATTATACCACAATTGGTAATTAAGTTTTCTATATTTGATTAATTATTGAATCCTGAGTTTAAATCCCCGAACCATTTTCTTGGTATGCCAGTAATGAATTCAAGGCAAAATGTACAAAATGTACGACCTTGGTCTAATGTTTCCACTTTAAGTAGACTTCCAGCCACATTAAGCTGCCTCCCTATATCCTGGCTTCTAAAGCACCCCAATGTCTTTGCAAATGACTACACTGTGCAGTGATAAAAACTAAATTTACCCAGTGTTAAAATATCATAGACAAAACACTAAATATTTATCACAAATACAGACACAATGTCATTAAATCACGAATAATATCTAAACAGCTAATTGTCCAGAAAAGTGTCTACTCTATTCCTATTGTTTATTGAATTACACGTTCCTCCGCATATGCCCCAGGGTTTGCATTTTTTGTCTTTAGTCCTTGATTTATTTACTTAATTCTTCCTACAATATGTGACTTTATAAACAATCGCCTGTCTTCGTTAAGTATTGATCAGACGTACATGTAGATTCCTTGGGGAATGACAATAGGTCTATTGACCGTACATCTTTGATCATGTGTACATGATTCTGTTTTATTTCAGTATTGTTTTCCATTACCATAAAATTCACAGTAAATACAAAGCAAAGCCTTTAGTTGACGTTGAACATACTTCAACTGAATGACTTAATCGTCGTCAAACAATATATGTTACTTATATTGTAATATAGTATTTTGTGCTGAGTCAATTGTTCAGGTGTATTTTCCACAACACAAAACCCCAATAGAAAACCACTAAACAAAGAATTAAGCATTAATTTCATATATGTATGTGTAATATGTGTCGATAACAATCTCGGTCGATCACTAAAATCTATGTAATAATACTTTCATGCTTTTACTCGCCATAAGGAACTACGTCAAGGATTTCGTTTCCTCAATCAGTCCTCTTCTACGAAACTCACTGTGTGTACACTGCTACTGCTGCTGCGATTTGTTCATCCCTATATTACTATAAAGCATCCTTTGATCACATGCACTCTTAATGTATGTGCCAGAATGTTTGTTTGAATTCTGATCGCCATGGGTAAAACAGACAAACTAATAAACTAATATTTAGCATTTATCTGCAAGTGTTGTTTGATTTTTGAATCATAATTTTGTGCATGTCTGATCGAAGTATTCCTAATTTTTCCCTATGAGTTGTCATTATTTGGTCGGTTTCAATACCAGAAAGCCTTTGCAATGATATAACAAAACAAAATCAATAACGTTTATCTGCTTGAATCGTTCGAGTGTTGATTCAAATATTTGCGATTGGAAAGCAACCCTTTGATTCTGATAGTCTAATAAATTTCGATATCTAAATAAATTGACAAGTATTGTATCCATCAATCTGTTGTGTATCTTGAATTAAATGGATTGAACTCACTAAAGTTTTCAACATCTTGAATTACACAGAGGAAAGATATAAATTACAAATAAAGAAATTAAAGCGGAACAAGAGTGCCATTGGGGTGGTGGTTTATAAGCCTTTGCCGTGTTTAACAGTCCTCTGTGTTGGTTTTAGTTATATTTGGTTGACGCTCTTCCGCTCAACATGATGTGCAAAGATCATTGGGGGTGTATTAGGTTGGTTCCAACAGATTTACCCTGACCGTGACATGTAGCTTCTGATCCCAGGATGTATAGGGTTCTTTACTTCTTTATGCAAATCCTCCAAACACGTTTGTTCGAGATATGTCATCTAGAAATGAAGTAATTATATCAAACCATATCTCTTCTTTTAGCCACAAAAACACAAAATATTGGCTTTTCACACACACACCCAAATCATCGGTTCTTTCTAGCCAAACGTGTAACCGTTCACATTCCTCAAGGAGATATACTTATTTTATTTCTGTTGCAGAAACTGATTTCGTTTTCTCAGCCACATCAATCGCGACCTTTTTTCTTTAGACCTCAAAATCCACATGATTCTTTCTTATCTCAGGTGAAAACCTACAGAATGTGTTGTTCAACTACATGATGCGAAACTAATGTTATTGTGCAGAAATCATATTTTGATTCTTCCAATCACAATGACAGTAAGCAATACCCGTAAAATTCCGACATCGATAGGGTTCCTACTTATTCCAGATGCAAGCTATCAACATAGGGCCTGAGACTCCTCTTATTGTGTGGAAACAGATTTTATTTTTTTCAGTCACAATAACCTTGCTCCTTGAACTTCTGACCAAAAATGGGCAGGATTATTTATTTTCCCAAAGTGCAAACAAGCAACAACATTTGGTATCTGTACATTGTAAAATAGAAAAGATAGTGTGGAGAAGCCATTTTTCTTCCTTCAAGCATATTTATATTCACCTTTAAAGTTTTGAGATGAAATTCTTACTTACCCCACGTGCAAGCCATCCACAATGTTTGGTAACTATTTAAGGTGGGCCACTGGACGTATTTTGTGGAAACAAAATTGGTAACTAACAGACGGACAGTTGGACATACAACATCATAACCTAATAAGTGCGTCACATGGTGAGTGTATAAACATTGTTGTTGATGGAAGTTTCTTTCACATGCAGATAAGCTAAAACAACTGAAGAAGTGTACAATCTTTCATGAAATGAATTAAAACAAATTGCTTTTGTCTCTACTTACCTAGTCAGTTTTCGATTTCAAACAACTTGCGTATGTTTCTACTTAACTGATCGATTTTCGAATTCAGAAAAATTGGTCTTGTTTCTGCTTAAATCGTCAATTTTCGAATTCAAACAGATTGTTTCTGTGTGTGGTTAACTGGCCAAGTTTTGAATTCAAACAAATTGGTTTAGTTTCTATTTAACTGGTCAATTTTCGATGTGCTGTCTTGCATATTGCAAACGGCAACTAGTGGATGAATCAACTGATGTGGTTCATTCGTTAGCTTGTCAGACTCCTGACAGCAATATGCGGGCTCGAATCCTGCCATTGGATCAGCTACAGTAGTGCATCCTTGGGCAATCCACTTGACTCCCATTACCTCCGCATTACTAAATTGTAAACAATGAAGTGATGTGTAGTAAAATACTAAGCCAAAACCAGACATGGTGAATTTGTAATACACGGATGTCTGAATTGCTCTGCCGTAAGACAATAAACAAAATTCAAAAATAGTCAGTTTGTAATCATGTGGATGTCTGAACTGGTATGCGGTAAAACACTAAACCAAAACCAAACCTGGTCAGTTTGTAGTTATATGGATGTCTGAGCAACCGTTATGATTAGTCTGAATAATTTTTTATTTTCTTTGTATCGTCAACAACTTCTGAGAATAGAACTGTAGAACTGGGAGCCTCTAATCATCTTAGTAACATTTATCGAGAATGTAAATCATTGAAAACCATTCTGCTTTACCTTTTCTCTAGCTCTGTCTCTCTCTCTCTCTCTCTCTCTCTCATGCGTAACGGACAAAATACGTGCAAATCTGTGGAGAAAGACAGGGAGAGAGATAAGATTTGGGTTTGAAGAAACATTTGAAACGAAACTTACAATAACTGTTACACAAAAACCTAGGTTGTCGTATCGCATGCGTACACATTACATAGGATTTATCTACACTGTTCACAACACCAATGATAAACGTCGCAAAAGTCTGTCCGGACTACTCATACATACTATAAAAATATATAATTAGGTTTTAAAAAATGATTATTTTTAAATATTAAAATGTCAGAAGGCTGTTCTCTCCTACTATCTCACTGCGGTGGTTGACCAGTCTGCAGACTAATTCTCCAAAAGTGAAACGTAGGGAATAGACAACGAAATATGATCTTATTGGAAATTTCCCTGCTCCCCCCCCCCTCTCTCTCTCTCTCTCTCTCTGGACCATAATCCATGATAAAACAACAGTAGTTTGCTTGTGTCATTTCTCTCTCTCTCTCTCTCTCTCTCTCTCTCTCTCTCTCTCTCTCTCTCTCTCTCAGATGACTACACTGACACAGTGTCCTTACAATATGATTAAATCGATAATGCGGATAAATACGAGTGAAAAATGTTGAGCAACGCGATAAAAGACAGTTAAAAGTAATACTAAGAACTTTGATTCAAATGACTTTGTTGAAAATCACCAGACGTGAACTTTTAAAGTAATTATCTTTTCGTCACTGAAATGACTTTACTGCATTGCCTCAACGACGCCATGAATGAGTTAGTTCGTGGCATAACTTAAATTAAGGTAAGGAGGGTAGTTGATTGAAGGTATAATTTAGACGAGGGTAAGGAGAGTACTTGACTTAAGGTATAATTTACACGAAGGTAAGGAGGGTAGTTGACTTAAGGTATAATTTAGACGAAAGTAGGGAGGGTCGTTTATTTAAGGTATAATTTAAATGGTTGCGAGGAGGGTAAATGATTCAAAGCACACATATTCTTCAAGTTTTAGAATGGCAAGCATCAAGAATCACAATTTTGTAAGTTTATCTCACAGCGGATTAACCTGTTGCAATATGAATTTATATCACAATCCCTGAGTTAATACGATAACTACGAGGAAGGTTTAAAACATCACCAATTACAAAGAAAGTAGTTTCAACAGTATGAAAATAATGTTCAAAAATAATTGTGAAGTTTTTCAATAACTTTCTAACTTTCGCTTAATGTGACAATAGTCTTTATAAGGAGATTAGCTATGTGTTATAGCAAAGTCCTTATAGACAGTGATATGCC
>JAECUM010063322.1:0-15480 GCA_016617855.1 Megalonaias nervosa
ATATATATATATATATATATATATATATCAAGCACTATTATTTCTTAAATTGATGTATAATAGAAGAACCTTCACGTGACGCTAAAGAACTGTAACGAGACCAATTGCAGTTTGAAAATAAGACTTCCAAAATGAATATCAAATATTACAAATTCGTCTTATCTTGTTATTACGACTATATGGTCTTAAACTAAGTGACATAAAAGATCGAAAACCAACAAGTTTTGTAAGATTTATTTCTCTCACTGAAAACAATTTAAAGTGTAATACGACCCATCAGTAAATATTTCCAAATTAGTCCAAAACATGATATCACCAGTCCTAATGAATACAATTCTAAATAAAAACCAGTGGTTTTCGTATTATTGAAAGCTCTGATTGCCTGGAACAAATATTCAAATAAAACTAGCACAATGCAGTTGCTCGCATGTAAAGGACTGAACGAACATATACCACACGATATTGAACTGACCCTGCATTGTACAATATCCAAGAGGTACGTGACTATGTATTTTAACGATTTGTTGTTTGTTCCTGAAGCAGTCACCTAATGTCGTCTTCATTACACTTCGAAAAATACGTTTCGTTCATTCTAAGATTTATTTTGTCATAATGATAATACGGGAAAGATGCAAATTCATACTCAGCCTGTTGCTATCTGCTAATAAGTTACCTTTGTATGGGAAATATAAACTAAATTAAAACTATAATATGTACACCTGCTGAGGACATTTCATTTAGTATTTATTTTAGAATTAAATGTTATGTTTACAGATGCAGTTTCATAGAGATTTTTGTCCTTCTCTTGTGTAACGAGGAAAGTGCATGGTATTAGGACGCTACAGATGTACTCCTCATTAATTTTATTAGAATATTTTACTTGAGTAAAATCACTTGAACGAAGTCATTTTGTGCACGATTGATAATACAATATATCTAAAGGCATGAACCTGGTATGCCGCAGGCTAAAGACCCTGATAATAAATGGACCTTCAGGCACATATGAAATCAGAAAAAAAAACGCTAGTAGGTGAAGACGTAGTAATATTGCATCTAGATCGCGAAGATGAACATACCAGCTAAAGAAGACAGTTTATGCCTTGTACCTTGCACGCTATTTCTAAGGACCCTGTATGGCGTCTATAGCTAGCCTAAATCCGAAATATTGTATCAACAAAGTTAACGCGGAATGTTCCAAAGCAGCTGGTATTTGGCAGTCCTCGAAACATCTGCTTTAGTTCATTCAGAAACATATTTGAACAACGGAAACGTAAAGCGTCTGCTACGAGAGTGTGCATGATTTGTTTGCAAAGTAGTTCCAATACACTACTTGGCACACGTGAGTTCAATATGAGGTTGCACGTGAGATTAATATCGTAAGATATTGGACGATTATGACAATGTACAGTTAATGGAGAAAAGAAAAGAGCATATAAATAAGATAGTTACATATATGCATACATACATACATACATATATAAATACATTCTTACATACATACATGCATACATATGAACATTATTCCATCCATCCATCCAAATATATATATATATATATATATATATATATATATATATATATATATATATATATATATATATATATATATATATATATATATATATATATATATATATACATTGCTCGCTTTGCAATGATTGTGTTTGTGTCAATTTATTCATCGATAGTTTGTTAGTTCTTTGTAAAGAATCCATATGCCATTCTTTCCTTACCTTCTTGTAGACTCTTTATTGTGAATTTATTGTCTGTCTTCAGAAGATAAGGTGACAAACCGCATGATGGCAATTTGTCATAATAGAGATTCTTGACGCATGAAGGGAATGCAAAGTATTAAATCATATTTATCCAACATTTAACTTACTTTCGCAATTAATCGCGTTAAATTTTCTTTCTGAACATGCCATTTAAAGGTAAAAAGGGATTAAAGGCACATATGTTTCAATAGAATAATCTCGCCAACATTTGCATATCATAAACTTCTGCACCATTGTTTCGTTCTGCGGTCTCCTCACTGGTTTCCTTTCTTGCTTCCGACAATTGACCGTAAAATTGTCAGTCTCAATCCACTGAAATTTTACATTTCTAATTTAAGCGTCGCATGAGTTACTAATGTCCCTTCATATCTACCTGCTACAATCATATCAGGTTAATACACATCTTCACTGATTGCATGTTTGTAGTTCACCTTACCTGATCTAATTACTGAAAGAAAGTTATAGAGGTTTAAAATATTCTTAACATTTTAATAGCGATTACAAAACATGCCACAGACAATACAAACTGCCTACACTCACTGGTTAAGGTTTCATGCGTTCGTGTGACATTTTGCAACTTGCTGAAAACCGCCTGCTAGAGAGCATTTTATTTGAAGAGCTGTGAATTGCAAATGATGATTTCGGAACACCTAATA
The DNA here is from genome assembly GCA_016617855.1 of Megalonaias nervosa. NCBI lineage: Eukaryota > Metazoa > Mollusca > Bivalvia > Unionida > Unionidae > Megalonaias > Megalonaias nervosa. The sequence goes on from JAECUM010063322.1 coordinate 2,432, forward strand.
ATTTACCATATGATACATTATGACGCAGTGGACATGGGTAACATTTTCTGATATAGAACATATTAAAAACCATTACTTGCTTAAAGTGCTAAATGCTATTATTACATTGTAGTGATTTAGTTATATGATCTAGCTTTCAATCGAAGAAGAACTGAAACATTTCAGGGAACATATATGAAGTACCAGAACAGTTTGAAATGTCAAGCTAAACAGAAGGTTTCCAAATCTTTAAAACAATGACTATAATTCGTGTACTTCTTTCTGCTACAGAAATGCTAGAACGATACAAAAAGTCTATATGGTGTTTGATTAGAAAGATGTGACTTAAAAGTTAAATTACACTTATTGTATTCTGTAGAAGAATGGGAAGTGTTTCGTAGGCAAAAGAAGGAGATGCAACATCTGATTTGACTGGCATTCATAATGGAGTGTAAACTGACCAGCGTGAAAATTCAGTTGATTGTAAAGAATACATTTGCGTGTTGTGTATCGCCCACATCTATTCAAGTATGGTCTGCATTGAAATTACGTGAAATGGATGCCTTCAAAATAATCATTATGCTATACAAGGCGGTTCTTTCTTTGTGTCAGTTTATCTCTGTTGTGGGTCCTTTGCCTGTCTGTAGATGATTGATATCTTGGCATCTCAAATGTAAAAAAGGTTCAAGTATTCGCTGAAGTTCTTTTTTCAATTAAAATTTATGTTTTGTAATACAATTCATTTGTTTCATGTTTCTAAAAGATTTTTTCTTACAAACCCAAGAATGTCGTAAATATATTCCGCATATTATATCAATGGTTCCCAGTTTATCTTTGTCTCTCGATGCTTGTCTATCTCTCCTTCTTCCCGTACATTCTCCTTTCAATTAAAAAATTCTCTTGGTGTAACAGTGCAATGTTGTGCTTGTCTTAAACCATTTCATGATGCTAAGCTTATGCCTTATATACGCAAGTCAATGCGTGCGGATGATAAAATATACATTCAACATTTTAATGAGCCAATAGGTTTTGGTTGAAGGATGTATGCACAAAGTATATTTACTGATCAGAACCAATTAAGCATTAAAAGTGTCTTTCAAACAAGCAGTTGAAATGATTCACATGTGGCCCATAACAAACTCGGCGTACTCAAGTCTGCTTAAACTATACTCGGCCAATGATATTTGGACCGAATCCCGTACTCGAAAGATTAGGTGCTTGGGTCATTATATACTCGGCCTTTCGGACCCATGATTTCTAAGATAGCAATGCGGATGTAATGTTTCTTGTTCATTTTACGTTTAGTTCGACAATCATTTATTAGGAAAATAGTGGAAAAAATCATTACCCAAGATTATCCAAGATGGATAAAATTAGATACTGTATAATATATCTTATAAAACTGCCCTTGTCCCGATGATGTTAATTGTTAATTGTTAATTGAGTTGAAAGTAGCTACTCTCCGTTGACAGGTAATGTGACAATTGGCACAATTCTTATCCAAATTCAATATATTTTGTACGAACAGTAAACATGTTCCAGCATTCTAAGCTTACGTCATGTCTGTTCTTGTAAGGCCGCAATGTTGATTGAGTTAAATATATATCGTTTATTTGGAAAAAAAATATCACTGCAGTCACAACCCAAATATTTCAAATTCCTATGTATTTATCTTCTAGTTTTAAAGTTTGTACCTTTGTAAGTCTTAGACATGTCTTACTGCGTCCCTGAATAATATATATATATATATATATATATATATATATATATATATATATATATATATATATATATATATATATATATATATATATATATATATATATATATATATATATATATATATATATATAAGTTCAGCAGTAAATATTCGACGTAATAATCTCTTGACTCGATGTAGTATCTGCAAAAATTTCATAGGATGAACTATTTTCATCCGTACGTATGTTGATGCCTTTAAACGTGATTTTTAAAGTCATGGTTTAATTGATTTGACTCAGATATAGTACCATAAATATGTAAAATCAGTAATGAGTTAAGGAATCAAAAGTAAGTGAATACCGCTTTGTGGTTAGCACTCTTAAACATTCTACATACTTATCGATGTGAACAGTGGTTGATAACTGATAATCTTAGTTACAATGTATATATATATATATATATATATATATATATATATGTGTGTGTGTGTGTGTGTGTGTGTGTGTGTGTGTGTGTGTGTGTGTGTGTGTGTGTGTGTGTGTGTGTGTGTGTGTGTGTGTGTGTGTGTGTGTGTTGATTACTTTTTATGGCACTGGTCTGTTGTGAGATGACTTTTTTACCGTACCACTACGTAATGGTCGACTCCGAAATGAGACGAGGTCTCCAGGTGTCATTTCGAAATCATCATATTATTGTCTTTGAGTTCGTCCAAATAAAGCATAAATATCTGCTGTTACCTCGCTTGTGTAATATTTATATATGACTTTTTATAGATTCAAGACACACACACATACAAAAACACACATACATTTATGTACGACTACCTGCATTCTGGCGTTTGTTGCATTATATAGAGTTCTCTGTTACAGACCTTACGAAAAGTATTCGGTTTCTCGAATGCTATTGCATCAGAAGTATCAAATATATTAGATGCAATCGAGACTTTTTGGAGACAATTCCAAAAGGTAGAACGTCAGATATAAATATTACACAAGCGAGATAACAGCAGATATAAACGTGTGATTACTTTACATACGGAATATGATAGTATCATATACTAACATAAACTCCTAAAGTGATTGCGTTTCTTCTGCTTGTTCTTGTTGTACTTAGATTTCTGGCTTTATTCCGCGTTAACTTTTTTGATACAATGTTTCGGATTTAGGCTAGCTATAGACGCCATACAGGGTCCTTAGAAATAGCATGCACGTTACAAGGCATAAACTGTCTTCTTTAGCTGGTAATAAGGATGGCAAACAATATACTTACAATTTTACATTCTTTATTCCCTCAAAATGTACCTTCTTACTTCTGCAAATCCGAATTAAATGAGCCATGTCATGGGTTCTCAAGCTTGAATATACATCTCGAAATTGTACTGTAATTTCGACTATATTCCAATTAAATCCTTCTTACTGCACTAAAAATGAAGTAAACATCAGTAGATATTGTAGCATATAAATGATATAACAAGTATTATTACAGTTAGAAACAATTTAACGTATATCGTGTTTGTTCTTCGTGCATTGTTCCATTCTGTTAAAGAACAATACTGAATGTGAATATCTATACGTGCACATCAGCTGTTGCTAGTGATTACATAAAAATGTTCCCTGCAGCGACTTCGTCTGCAAATTAAGTGCCTCATTCGTGCACTATGAATAATCAAATCAATATATTTCATATAACTTTTCTTGATCATAAATGTGTTGAGTCTCCACTTTAAGAAATGTTCATCTTCGCGATCTAGATGCAATATTACTACGTCTTCACCCACTAGCGTTTTTTTCTGATTTCATATGTGCCTGAAGGTCCATTTATTATCAGGGTCTTTAGCCTGCGGCATACTAGGTTCATGCCTTTAGATATATTGTATTATCAATCGTGCACAAAATGACTGTAGTTTTGTACAAAGTATTATAGTGGATCAGTTTGCTCTATTGATTACAGTGGTGTTTGTGAGGCATATTTCGCGATACAAGCCAGTGTCAGGTGCATGAGTTATTTTTTTAATTAGCCCTGAATCTGAATTAACATCTCTAATTCACTATCTTTTAATTGTGGGCGATAGTAATAGCATGTGATGGACTCAACGTTTAATTAATTTCGCGCAGACACAAAGACAGGTGCATCTTGAAACTAAACTAACTTTTGTCACATAAGAGAGGTTTAAACAAATGTACAATTAAAACATTGAATTCTTTCAAACAAGCTTCAAGTTCTAACAACTAACCGTTTACAACCGGGCTTGTACGTTATCATAGTACATTTTAATACAGAATAAAATGATCGTCATCCAATAGCTGATTTCTTGGTCGACTGCTAGCTCTACCGAAGATCTTCGTTCAAGTGATTTTACTCAAGTAAAATATTCTAATAAAATTAATGAGGAGTACATCTGTAGCGTCCTAATACCATGCACTTTCCTCGTTACACAAGAGAAGGACAAAAATCTCTATGAAACTGCATCTGTAAACATAACATTTAATTCTAAAATAAATACTAAATGAAATGTCCTCAGCAGGTGTACATATTATAGTTTTAATTTAGTTTATATTTCCCATACAAAGGTAACTTATTAGCAGATAGCAACAGGCTGAGTATGAATTTGCATCTTTCCCGTATTATCATTATGACAAAATAAATCTTAGAATGAACGAAACGTATTTTTCGAAGTGTAATGAAGACGACATTAGGTGACTGCTTCAGGAACAAACAACAAATCGTTAAACTACATAGTCACGTACCTCTTGGCCATTGTATAATGCAGATGCAATTCAATATTGTGTGGTGTATGTTCTTTCATTCCTTTACATGAGGGCAACTGCATTGTGCTAGTTTTATTTGAATATTTGTTCCAGGCAATCAGCGCTTTCAATAATACGAAAACCACTGGTTTTTAATTAGAATTGTATTCATTAGGACTGGTGATATCATGTTTTGGACTAATTTGGAAATATTTACTGATGGGCGGATTACACTTTAAATTGTTTTCAGTGAGAGAAATAAATCTTACAAAACTTGTTGGTTTTCGATCTTTAATGTTACTTAGTTTAAGACCATATAGTCGTAATAACAAGATAAGACGAATTTGTAATATTTGATATTCATTTTGGAAGCCTTATTTTCAAACTGCAATTGGTCTCGTTACAGTTCTTTAGCGTCACGTGAAGGTTCTTCTATTATACATCAATTTAAGAAATAATAGTGCTTGATATATATATATATATATATATATATATATATATATAGTAGGCATAGGAGGTATGGCGGAGTATATATATATATATAAGGTATATATATATATATATATATATATATATATATATATATATATATTAAGGTCATTTGTTTAATCATTATGGCTACGTGGTCACAATTTTGTTTCAATTTCACCTGTCGTCTGGGAAACTATTGGATAGCTCCTACATTCTTCGCTATCTGGGTGTGATCTCAAAGTATTTGACTGGTCAGGAGACTATGTACACGCCCACCAACGAAGTAGAATGTCTATATAAGACTGATTCAGACCAATTCGCGCAAAGCCGTCTGCGGTTTAGAAGATATACTCTTTTCCTTGATACTGCAAAGGTAGCCGTTCTCAAGGTGAGAAAAATCAGCTTGATTATAATCTGACTGTATGTTCAACAGATTGAATACACTAACGAATATATTTTTGTAGTAGTTATTCTCAAAGTACAAAATGTAACTCTTACTAGTCAAACGTTCTACCTCATCATGTTTTCTATCTAAGGCATTACTAACATTTACTGATATAGGAACATATCATGACTTTATTTGATTCCTGTGCTTCACGTATTGTACGCAAGTATCGAAATAGACAGAGAAGAGAAAACACCGATAGTTATGTGTAATGAATGAAGGCAGGATCGTATCGTGTGCAACAGATGTTCAAAATCGTACAGTGTTTAACTAGTCCCGCCCATTTCATCATGCGAAGGAACCCAGGTTGTATGGAAACACGTTATTTTCTTCATTTTCACAAGCATGGTATTAATGAGAACATCTATAGAATAGTACATTATATAAGGGTAAGTACTGACATATGATTCAAGTGGTTGGACATGTTGTTTACACCGTCAAATTGTCGTCTGCAGACGATGATTACCTTATTCTAGATTGAAAATAATATTCTCAACTATTTCTCGTATGAGTATCAATCTTTTGTACCAGTGTGTATCCAACATTTGATTTGTAAATAATGGATTTTTCAGAACGATTAATATTATCCGTGTTTTGGGGGACCAGGATGGCATACATCATACCACAAAAACAGCAGATAGTTCTCGTTTTGAATAATGTCCATCAAATATTTTTCAACGTCTGCAAAACTTATCTATAATAATTTAGATCATATGTTGGGGCCAACCTGATAATGATGACGTGCAAGCATGTGTAATCTTTACACAATATGGACGATATTTAAATTATCTTCAAACATAGGAGAAACACCCAGTATATATACACAAAGTAACCACAAGAGTTTGATTTTATTTGCCAGACTGAGCACATTTGAAACAAAATTCATTAATTACATTTCGAGTAATTTGTATCATAATACTGTATTGAGAGTTACTTTCATTTATTTTATACATATCTCATACTTGCACAATTGTGAAATTTTTTTCAAGTATCTGAACAACGATGAAATAAGATGTTAGCATAATGCAAAAAGGAAAATATCATGATAAACAGCGCACAAGAAACCTTTAGATTTTCAGCATGAAATCATAGACTTACTAAGTTAGTGACAATTTACGGGCGCCAAAAATAAGATGCACACTTGCAATTCGCAAACTATAATATAATCAATATTGTTTCCATGAACTACTACGATTCTGAGCAATTCATACACTTCCTTACAATCGTTTTGGTTAGATATCGTCACAGCTGCTTTACAAACCGTGTGAGACATTTGTTACTGCATTGACATTTGTACCTTAATATTTGCTAATATAAGAACTGACACTTGTACCATAATACTCTTGCTAATGTAAGGATGTATCACTATTGAAGCATTGTACTCCGCTTGTTTATGTCGGAAAATAAGATGGGATAAAAGTTCGCTTATTTTAGAATTGGCTTTTCCTTATCCAGTCTGAAAAATGTGGCATATGGAACACATATAGGTCAATACGATAGTGATTTGTAACTTCGTTCTACAGATTTCAAACATAATTAACATTTCATATTAAGTTGTGTATTGCTCAGTTAATTTTGATAATGAAATTGTGGCTGTGTGTGGAAAACAACATTAATTGAAATAAGTCATCTTTATTTCCTGACATCATAATCTGACCATTCTCCTGTTTTTCTAATCATGCATATGTTGCCGTCTTGTCTAAGTAATGTATGACATCGTTGTATCTTTTCATCGTAGATGCCACGTGACATACTTTCCGTCTCTATCGTCATCTTTGTCATCCTGTTGCCATTGGTTATGTGTGGCACCATAAAGAGTGACGAAAATCGCCTGGAAGGGAAGATAGAAGAAATGGACCAACTTATGAAGACAATGACGGAGGTATTAAAATGGCAAATATACTTTCATTATCTTCAATTATCCCGATCACATTTAGTTGATCGCATTGTTTCATCGCTTTGTACAATGTTTGTCCTATGAAAACATCTAGGATTTCAGAAATATTGAACATCACGAAATAGTTATACTGCGTCATTTCATGGCACATCAGAAAAAAGACATCGTCGTCAGGACCATAAGCATTATCATCAATATTAACAACAACTATAATATATTGTTTCTTTGTTAATCTGTCTTATTTTGCTATCTGGAATCACAGTCCGTAGTAACAGTAGTAATTACTGTTGTTGCTGTTGATGCTGTTGAAACTATGTATATTCTTTAAGTTTTAGAAACTTTGTTTATCGATTCATTGTTATTAATCTGCCATTCTACTGTAAATTACAGGATGTTGACAATGCTGAAATTGCACCTGGAAGGAACATAGCAGCTGCAAAGAAGTCTGCCGAAGAGTGTAAGATTATGTATTCTATAATAGTCCGCTTGTTTCATTCTATAACATTCATGGTGTATATACATGCACTACGATCTTTCATGTTGCTGCAGTTATTTGACAGTGCAAAATAAAAACGGCACGTGCAACACACATGCAAATGAGTTTGATATATATAACGATAGATCGACCAGCTCATGAAGAACCAATGCTATTTCTGTGTAACATGAGATGTTCCCCAAAATATTGTACTTATTGTAAGAAACTGAGACTGAAAATGGCGGAAGTATAGACGACAATTACATATATACGTACATATTTGCATACATACATACATACGTACATGCATACATACATACATACATGCATACATACATATATACATACATACATACATACATTCCTTACTACCTACTGAGCACCTTATTGCATACATACAAGAACTTCCGGATGTCCATATGTGCGTGAGTGTACGAATGCAGAAGTACATTCATACCTGCATTCTTGCATGTGCACACACACACACACGTATACATACGTACATACTTACATTCATGCTAACATACGTGCATAGTTATTCATGATTTAATCCATACCTACCTACCTACCTACCTACATACATACATACATGCATACATACATACATACATACATACATACATACATACATACATACATACATACATACATACATGTATGCATACATACATTCATTCCTTTTCATGTTCACCTTTGTTTTAGTTTGATATTTATCTTGTCTCTAATTTTCAAATGTGCAAGAATGAAAATGGCAGGTCCGGGGCTGTGATGTTTATTATGTATCTTACTGTTGTGATTTTCTTAAAGTATAAAGGGTGAAAGAGACTTTGACAGTTTTAGAGGTATATGTTTTAGAATTGATTTTCCTTACATCGTTATAATATGACTATAAAAGTGTTTTGTAATTATATATCAATATTACTTTTTCTATTGCAGATGCAGATGAGAAAAAAAGACAAGGTAAAAGTGGTGCCCAAAATGACATCGAGGAGAAGGTAGACGCGATGAACCAACTCATGAAGGCAGTGATTGAGGTATTAAAAACACACACGCACTTTTAATTATCATCAATCATCACGATCGCATTTGTTTACATGCATTGGTTCATCATGTTTTACAATGTTTGTCCTATGGAAACAAGTAGAATTTGAGAAATCGTGAACATCAATAAATAGGGAAACTGCGTCTTCAGAAAGCATAGCAGAACATACGTCATCTACATAATCATAAGTAGAAACATTGACATCAACAACAGCTTTATTACATTGTATTATTGGTACTCTGGCTTAGATTTGTTATCAGGAATCAGCAATAGTAGTAGCAGTAGTAATTATTGTTTTTGTCTGGTTGCTGTAGTTTAAAATATTTAAATTTGTACATTTTTAGAATATGTGTTTCTCTTTGTACTGTTATTAAGCTGTCATTTTCCTGGAAATTACAGGAAGTTCCCCTTGCCAAAAATGCACCTGGAAGAAATATAGAAATTGCAAAGAAGTCTGCCGAAGAGGGTAAGAGTATATATGCTATAATCTTCCGCTTGTTTCCTGCGATACCTGTCATGGTGTATGTACATACACTATCATCTTTCATGTTGCTGGTCTGTTTGACTTTCATAGCTCAAAAGGGCATGCGAAACAAATAGGAAATGAACATGATACATTTAATTATATATAGATATATGTCAGATCTCGTTCAACACATGACATTTCTGGCAAAAAAGATATTTTCTAGTATATTATCATTATTGTGAAGCCAGTGATAGTGAAAATGTAGATAATATAGACGACAATTACAAACATCCATACGTATATCAATAAAGTCAGCTTGAAAATGGCGATAATATGGACGACAGCTGCATACATACATACATACGCGCATGCATGCATACATCCAAACATACATGACATTTGTGCATACACTCATGCATACATACATATATACATACGCACGGACGTACATACGTACATCCAGACAGACATAAACATATATCCTACGTACCGACATCAAGACATACATGCACACACATACATACATACATACATGAATACATATTTACAGCTATCCATCAATCCATCCATCCATCCGTCAATCCATAAGTACATATAATAATCCATGCATGAATACATAAAAGAGTCCACACACTAATACATACATACATACATACATACATACATACATATATACATACATTTCTTACCACCTACCTAACACCTAATTCCATACATGCAGGAACGTACGCCTCGGCATGTGTGCGTTCGTGTACGAATGCAGAAATACATTCATACCTGCATTCATGCATGTGCGTACACACATATATACAACAGATACATACATACATACATGCATACATTCATACATACATACATACATACATACATACATACATACATACATACATACATACATACATGCATACATACATGCATACATACATACATACATACATAGCATGTAATTTTTCCGTTTGATTTTGTCTTTTGTTTGATTCTGATATTCATCCTTTCTCTAATTTTCAAATGCGCATGGATGAGAATTACAGGTCTATAGCTGTGCTGTTTATTATATATCTTAATGTTGTGTTTTTCTTAAATTATAAAGACTCTGAAAATTTTTGAGACATATATTTTAGGATTTATTTGCCATGATAGGGATAATTTGACTATAACAGTGGTTTTTGATTATATATGACCATTACTTCTTTCTCTCGCAGATGCACCTGTGAAGAAGGGACTAGTTCAAACAGTTGTCAAAAATGACATCGAAGAGAAGATAGACGAGATGAACCAACTCATGAAGGCAGTGAATGATGTATTAAAAGCACACATGCACCTTTGATTATCTTCAATAATCCCAATTGCATTTGGTTACACGCATTGTTTCATCATTTTGTAAAATGTCTGTCCTATGGAAACAGGTAGAATTTCAGACATCTTGAACGTCAATAAATAGTTAGACTGCATCATCAGAAAGCATAGCAGCACATACGTCATCTACATAACCATAAATAGAAGCATTAACATCAACAACAGCTTTGTTACATTGTGTCACTGTTACTCTCTCTTAAATCTATCTGGAATCCGCAATAGCAGTTGTAGTAGTAATTACTGCTTTTGTCTGGTTGCTGTAGTTTAAAATATTTAAAGTTGAACAGTTCTAGAAAGCATGTTTATCGTTGCATTGTTATTAATCTACCATTCTACAATAAAATTACAGGAAGTTCCCCTTTTCAAAGTTGCACCTGGAAGAAACATGGCAGCTGCAAAGAAGTCTGCCGAAGAGGGTAAGATTACATATACTATAATATTCTCCTTGGTTACTGCAATACCTGTCCTGGTCTATGCACGTACACTACCATCTTTTATGTTGCTGGTCTGTTTGACTTTGCTCAAGGAAAAGGGCGTGTCTAACAAATAGGAAATTAACATGATACCGATAACGATATGCTGTCAGATCTTGCTGAAGATATGACATTCTGCTACACATTATGTTTTCTAATATATTATCATTATTGTGAAGTCAGTGATATTGAAAATGTCGATAATATAGACAACAATTGACTGTACGTTTGCCTTAAAAATAACCCAAATATCAATGCTAATGAAGATAACTAAATTTCGCTGATCACTTAGCTAGATGGTGGCGACCCATGAAATTTGTAAACATATTTGTCAATAGGTGATATAGTGTCTCTTTCCAATTTTGTTATTTTATCTAATGTAAGATTTTACTATCTAATAAACCCTCTTATTGTCGAATTTGATAAATTAGATGTTTTTCCTGTTAAACTGCTCATGACCTTATTGTTGTTATAAGGAATTAGAACTGGTATATAAGTATACGAAAATTAATGTTTAGACCTCTGTATTCTTTGCAAGGTTTATAACTATGGTAGTTTTCATGATATTAGAAATTTTGCACTGCATATGCTACAACTTTAATATTATTTTTTTTTTATTGCTTGTCAATATCAAAGGCCATAGCTAATGCATTGCTCATTTTCTTCCTGACTGGAAAGTTTGTTTTTACAACCTCATTTGATATTGATATCCACGAAGAGCAATGTTTTTCCTTCCGTTTGATTTTGTCATTACATTTATTCTTATATTATTCTAATTTGCAAAATCGCCTGGATGAGAATGACATGTCCCTTGCTGTTCTGTGTATTCTATATTATACCGTTATCTTTCTTCTTCACAGATAAAGCCTGAATGAGACTAGAACAATTTTAGAGTTATATGTTTTGCGATTCATCTGCCAAGAATCAAAATAATATGATTATAATATCATTTTGTACTTATCTGTCAATATTTGTTTCTTTCTTTTACAGACGATCTGTGAACACAGAATTAGACAAGGAAGGAAAGTGTTGCATCTGGTGACACTGACGTAGACAATGTGATGTATAATCATTTTCTCCAACATGAACATGTCCGAAAACAAACATTTGTATTGAAATATCAATTATGAAGGTAAAATTGGAATAAAAACCTGCATAACTTAATACGTTTTATGTCTTTCATTTATCACTGACGTGTAAGTGGATGCAGATATTCTAAATATTAATTCAACATGCACATACATCTCTTGTAAAATTGCACTGTATGCACTCGATTAGTCAAGGCTAATGGTGGTATGTCTGCTGGGAAGAATAAATCAATTGTGGTCATACTACTTGAATAGGTTGTTGGATGATTCATGTACACCCAGAAGAGTTCAAATCACTTTGGTATAACTTAAATCGTACTCAAAATGGGAAGCTATATTGACATTATTATATCTGAGGCAGCAGGTGTATTTAATGATCTCAGAGGGCAAAACTCAAAAATGGAATTATATTTGTATAAAATAAATAAGATAACAACGATATGTAAAAATGTTTTTCGTCAGTGTTGGAATATTGTGATAATGTGTGTTGAAAAATCTCCTAGGAGCGATTGAATTGTCCAGACAGCATACAACATGGTGCATCCATTGTTATAACTGGTCTCAGAGGAGAGATCACTCATGCTGTCTTCTTTAAAGAGCTTTTATAGCAGTCGTTATCTGATCATAGGTTACACAGTAAATTAATATATTCCTGTGCAATCATTAATCAAAAATATCGACTATATGTTAATAACAATATTCTACTTCACAGTTTATTTCATAATGAATACTCTTATGAATTATTTCTTACTGTTTGAATTCGTTTACATTCCTGAAGTAATATTAGTGATTTGAATCAATCATTTACTATTCCAACAATTTTACTATTACTGTACAGGTAGGGACTTCTAACCATAGTTACAAATTCACCAAAACAAACACTTAAAAATCACAACTTTTAAACATTGT
>JAECUM010063323.1:0-21698 GCA_016617855.1 Megalonaias nervosa
TATATATATATATATATATATATATATATATATAAACTTTAATTTAAATATATATTTGCCTTAATTATAATATGGAGGAATTTACGAGATTATCTGCGATTAAGCCCTCTAAAGCGAAATTTGATCTCGAAAGAATAACCCCTCAATTACCAAGGCGAGCTTTGGTTGATTTAACGAATAAGACTCTGATCAATCGTATCAGTGAAGCCAAGAGAGAATTTCGCGAGGATGGTACAGCTTATGTGTGGTCAACATTCAGAATTGTACGCGACACCAAAGGTGTTGTCGATGCTACAATGAATGATAAGCGAGCAGCGACAATTATTAATTATCTCGACATTGCACGAAAATGTATTTTCCGAATAAAATTTTTCGTAGCGACAGACGACGACACATGGATTGTCCGTGACAAACGTGATCCTGTTCGCGTGTCTCGTCAGGGTCATAGTGGAGGTATTGTAACGATAAATAAAAATTCAAAACCAGGAATACTGACTGGAATTGATAGATCTTATTATGAATGAGCATATCCTGTAACGGCAGTTGTTTATGCGATATATTCACTGAATGATAAACCTAACAGCGATAAACTTCTACCAATGAAAATTTCTCGCCTGAATTGTGTTGCTGAGCGAGTTACAGAACATATCACAAACGCGAAACGAGGAAACGGTTTAACGGATCTAAGACATAAAAAAGTAAATGAGTGGGCAGAAACAGGTAAAGCTACTGGAGCGTCTATCAAAGATGTTGCTGAACTGGAAAAAAAAAATTAAAGATTTCCAATAAGGGTGAAGACATTAACCGGAGAGATTTTATACGAATCAAAATATAAAAGAAATGAAACTTCTATAGAAATTATTGATCATAATGCACATGCGTGGACTTCTGTTATAACAATATTTCCACAAAATCAAACTGTTAAATTCTACAGCAGCGATATGTTTGATTTTATCAGAAATATCAGTAAGAGTGACCCTGTATCCGTGTGGTTGTTTCAGAGTTCAGAATCTGTGAACAGCGATAAAAATCGCTATGATCAGTTTGTACGGTCTAATGGAGATATTTCTCGTACAGAATATCTCCACGACGAAATGAAAAATCTTGAGCTGAAATACACGAACACCGATGAAATCGGCGCTGATGGCGGTGATGAAATCACTGTCGAACGATTACTCAGTAATTGTTTTATCGTTCCGTCAGTCGATGTACATGCTGCTCAGAAGAAAAATTCATTGAAACCAACACGATTGGAATTTCTTGAAGACATCCAACGCAGTTGTATCGAATACGGACATGGCGGATTATGGAATACTAAATACGATTATAAAGATGTTATATAGGTTGATATGGTTGCATGTTATCCTGGAAGTTTTCTTGGATACGGAGAATGTTCTGAGTATTTCAAAAGATTTGGACATCCAACACACAAGATGACCAGAGTTGCGATAAAGGGACCCTTACCAAATTTTGACCGGACCGGATTTCCATGCATTGAGTCATTCGAGTTAGCACGGAATCTCCTTCCGGTTGTTTATGTTTGGTTTGGGAGACATTTTTCAGAAAAATGTTGGGTTCCAATAGTTTTAGTTAGATATATGACTGATACGGGAATTTTGGTGTCATCGACATTCAGTGAAGCAATTATATCATATCGTCCGCAGAAACAAGTTTGGTTACCACAGCACAAGAAATGCTCTGATGATGAAAATCCTGATATAACTGATTATGAAAATAAACTCGCAAAGGATCTTGGGAGAAAAATAATTGGTAAATTTACGCAATGGGGATAGTATCATCATAAACGACATTGTTGCAATCTTATCATCGATGATGCTGAACTCAATTTTATAATTGCCGATTCAACCGGAAGAAACATTTTTATAAGCCGAGAAAATGCTTATTTATCTGATGGAACTAAATTAGGTACAATCGTGAGCTAGACTGAAGGTGAATCACCACAGTTCGCTCATTTACGATCTTCGATGCTTGCGTATGTTTCGATAAATTTATTATCGATGATAAACAGATTTCTCTGATACCGCGGTTAGGGTCGCTACAGATTCATTTTATATCAATAAAAAATACACAGAATCACTGAAACCGTTAAAAATTTCCAATGACTCGTCTTGGGGTGAATGGAGAATAAAACGAGAACAGATTCTTGATTATTCTGAATCTGCTGATTATATTTCTGAGGATAATTATTGTAAAAATAATCGTTTATCGGAATTATCATTGGCTCCATCTGTGTTTGATTCTGTAACCCGTCATAAGACTGTTTATCTCAACTGGTAAGGTGGTTCTGGTAAAACAACACGTGCGATTGAATTATTTCGACGATTAAATAAATCAGCGGATATGATTCTTTTGACACCCACTTATAGATTTGCACGAGAAATAAACGAACGTGGAGTTAATCCGTGTACATATCACAGTTTGTTTCGATGGAAGGGAGATACGTGGACTTTTGAGCGAATGGGTGAGAGATATATTCCTAAGATTATTATTTGGGATGAGATCTGTACGGAATCGTTGGAGGTATTACAAATATTTATCGATTGGTTGTTAACGAGAAATACTGCGATTATCATGTGTGGTGATCATAGTCAACCACCACCTTTTGTTGGATCATCTCCACACAAATGGCTGAAAAAGTTCGTAGATTATTATGAGGAGATAACTGGTGATCATAGAGCTATTGATGAACCGCTGAAAGAATTTAAAAGATTGATCAGACTGCAGCCGGATAAGATGCAATGTAAGAGAATGCGTGAAATAATTCCAGAAACTCCGATGAATGATTTTTGGAATTTATGGAAGCCTACTGATTTGATAGTCGCAAGTCGGAAGATAGTTCGTGATACACTCCATGAGAAATTATTTCTGTTACACAAGGAAAGATTTTCGGATTTGCCAGTGCCGCTTTGTTATCGCCCAGCAGATACACGAAAACAAAATATTACGGTCGATATTCCAGGAACGAATGAGAAACAAAAACTTGTACTTAATGATATTGTTGTTGTTGATGTTAGCGCAGCTGAGAGAGCATTAACGATGGACAAATCTCCGTGGACACTAGGATACGCTATAACGATTCACTCGTCACAAGAATTAGCTATTTCTGATACAAATATCTGGATTGTCGATGATCGGATCGAATGGTCAAATTTAATTTCTCTAGCGGTGTCGAGAGTCAGAAAAATATTTCAGCTGAAGAGAGTTGTAATAGGTTACGTGATAACCGAGGAAATAAATGATAGAAACATTAAAGATGTTATCAAGAAAAAAATCAGTTGGTTATCAGCAATCTGACCAAAAAAAAAATATAAAAAATAAACGTGACTTTGATCTTGATGATGATTTTATCATGACACTGAAACAACAACAGAATAATCATTGTGCAAGCTGTAGTACAATAATACTGTATCATGGCAATATTTGAAAAATAATCCAAATCAATTCACCTTGGATAGAATTAATAGTAATCTCGGTCACACACGTGAAAATGTGATATTGACCTGTCTTGAGTGTAATCGACGTAGGGGTGCTAGTGTTCTGCTTTTACAGAAGTGAAGGCGGTGGTAATTCTGTATCTTCAGGAATTACTTGTAACTGTTCACGTACAAATCCACGCTGAGGAGCAGTTGAATCTAGTCTGTAGATTGCAGGTCTACCCGTGGATCTTACCACGCTGGAAATTTTATGTGTGGTCACACTCCCAATAGGATCAGTTGCTCTTTCTTTACCCCCTTCAAGTTCACCGGGTTCATATAAATATCTTACAGTTAAATTACCCAGTACTGGTTTTTTTTTTTAGGAAGAGTCACGTCGTTGTATTGGTATATGGGTTGTTTTTTTTTGTGATCGCGCTGATGGGTTTCATAGAAGTTGCACGAGTAATTTCATTATTTAACGCAGCTATCACACCTGGCAGTCTTGCAACCCATTCACGAGATCTTTTGTCCCCGGACTTAAGGTCAGTGGATATTTCCTTTGCATACTGATATCCAAATAACCGCTCAGCAAGTGTTTGATTAAATCGTTCAAAGATTGCTTGATCGCGATGAATTGCGATATGTCCTCGTCTAATTTTGACATTATGTTTTTTCATCAGAGATGATACTGCACCAAGAAATTCCTTGCCAGGATCAACCTGTAGTAGCAGTGGCCATTGTAGACCACCGCGTTGATAAATTAGTTCAAAAGCATATGCAACTTCAGTTGCTATCTTTGTTGATAATGGTTCTGCTTCTTTATATCTACTTGCAACGTCAACGATAGTTAACGCGTATTTGTATGTGAGTGATTGACGTCTACCAGTTTTAATAGTATCATGAGGTAAAAACAAAATATCAAACAAAATATCTGCTTGATGAGCTTCGTTGGGAGCACTAACATCAAAATGTGCGTAATGAATTTTTTTAGGTCATGGTAGATAAATTTGCCATATTGCCTGTCTTGCTAACCAATTCGCGGCAACAGAACGTGCAACATCTGCTGCATCAGCAAGTTTACCAATCGCTGCTCTACCTCTCCAATATCCTCTCGGGCAACAATAAATCGATTCCATTATAATAGTTATCTATGATTAATTACCAGCTCCTAACACTAGTTTACCTTTCATTGCTGATTTTACTATGAAGCTAGCAAGTTTTTCTCTGAGAGATTTATTTTTTTATGAAATTTAACGCGTGAATCAACTTCATATGCAATATGTCGTTGTTGTAAATCTTTACTTTTATACGCAACGTCATGAATGTGGCACGCTTGATCAATCGCATTTATTGGATACTCTCCTGGTCTTGTTCATCAAGTCGGATATCAAGTCGGGTTCCAGGACCACAATAATTATATCCAGGAGGATGTTTTTCTCCTGGGTATTTAGCCCATGGAGTTCCTGGTAATTTTCCCAGTGAAACAGCGATATCACCACCTGTCTTCGTACGAGACGAAATAAATTTGTATTTGCTTGTACCACATTTTACACACTTGCCTGTAAGCGCACGCTTATTTTTTGTTGTTATTATTGTTAATCCACTGGTGGGGGTGGATGGTCTGCATCGAACACAATATAAATTCATATTATTTATTATATTTGTAGAACATGGATGTCACTGACTTCTCAGCGACACGAAAGCAAAAGCCAATCAAGCATCATGCAGTGTTACCAAATTCCATCAGAGCAATTATAATAGGTCCATCTGGGTCTGGTAAGACGCAATTATTGCTTCATCTAATAATGAGATGGCTAAAGTGGGATAAGTTGCATTTGGTGCCACCATCCGTAGATGATCAGCGATGCTACGATGTGCTTAAAGATTTTAATGAAGAAGCAAAGTCGTTGGATGAAGATGAAGATGATAATGATATTGATTTTATCGCCGCCATTGATGAAGCTCCATCTGTGGATGATCTCGATGGACGTATTAATAATCTCGTAGTATATGCTGATGTGATGCTGCACAAACAATCAAATCCAGCTCGGATATTTTCTGGAGGCAGACACAAAAATACTGATGTTATATATGTTACTCAGCGATATACACAAATACATAAAGTGATGAGAGATAACTGCAATATTTTAGTTGTGTTTAATGGAGTCGATACACATACTCTTCGAAACATTCATCAGACCTGGTGTTCAGGAAATATGGATATGGTTAAATTAAAAAATTTCTTCTCAAAAGCGCAAGCTACCCCACACGGATTTATCATGAGAAATTTACATGATCCTCGTTCGCGATATCGTATAGGTCTCGATAAAATTTTTGACTGAGAAACACAGCAGCAGGGAGGG
The DNA here is from genome assembly GCA_016617855.1 of Megalonaias nervosa. Classification (NCBI taxonomy): domain Eukaryota; kingdom Metazoa; phylum Mollusca; class Bivalvia; order Unionida; family Unionidae; genus Megalonaias; species Megalonaias nervosa. The sequence continues at coordinate 5,801 of JAECUM010063323.1, forward strand.
CGACAACATCGAGTGAGTGAGCGGTTACATAAAGTGACACGCCATAACGGCGAAAACATAAATGTCAAAAACTAATGTAACAAAAATAAGCTAACCCAAATAGTAAAGTTTCGGGTCGGTTAGAGATTTCGGTTTTGACGTTATTGGCGTTTGTATTTTTGTCTCCGTAGGAAACTAGTTTTCAGCGTAATCTCCAATTGAAAGTTTTGTAGGATTCGCCCTCCCTGCTGCTCGATTCTAACAATGTAAAGATAACGGAGAATAAAAATGAGCATAGAATAATAGCCTTTTTCCTTCGTCGACTGCGTATTAACTGCACCCGTTGCTATTACTGCATAGTGTCAGTAAGTATGATGATCCTGCATATACATATATACTTGAATGAAATAGTAGTCTTAATGTAAAACTAGCAGATTTTCACCATAGCAACGTAAAACGGTGTTCACCTTCTTAAGCTAAATTTTACCGGTAAATCGTCTGACAAAAATAATGTGAAACTACATCCGTTTTAAATATTGCTATTTCTACTGCTCCATCCGAAATGAGCTTATGTGACAGACCGTACATCCGTTAACACGACTGTGTTATCACTGCTCCTCTTAAACTGACTGGAGGAATGTCATGAAACTTTGCACACAGATTCGGCCTAAAATAGTTGAATCTAAGTGAAAATGGTGCTGCTTGGGCACCTATATGGCTTCCACAGCGACCATCTTGAAAATCTTGTTTTCTCATTACTCATCCTAGACACCTAGCCATATTGATATAGGATTTTCACTGAAAGGCTTATTATGATGTCTAGTTGAGTCTCAGATGGTACCGACTTGATATCAATGTGGCCACCATGGCAACCATCTTGAAATGAGTGTCGCTATTCCTACTATCGACATGAAGTTTTCATCTAATAGCTTATGTTTAGTTGGTCCCAAATAAAGATAGTGTTGATTTGACAACCTATTTGGTCATTACGGCTGCAATCTTGAAATTTAAAACAAAAATGATAAAATCTATCTTTTACTTACATTATATATTTATCACTCGTACAATTTAGCCACTGTAGTTTCGTCCGCTTTATTTTAATTTTACTGGTCATAGCGCTTGGTATCTCGTACGTTATATACAGTATGGATGAACCGACTTTTATTTTGACCTCCTCAAGAATCCGTGTCACAAACATGTACCTTACGATTTATATTAGGCAGCAACGCCTACTAAAAATAGCATTTCTTTGAACTTGCATTCGCCTAGGACGAGTTTATAATTCCAAATTACAACAGTTTAAGCTGCTTGAGCATGGTTTGGTTTGAAATTTATAAGGTATGAAGAAATTACGTACTCCTAGGCTTGAATATAATTGTACCAGGTAAATGATTTCGAAGACAAGTGGTGGTGTTCGATTCATACTATTCACACTAAAATTAGGAACATGACACCACCATTCAGATAACGTAATGCTGCCTTGTGGGAATAATCCGTGGCGTAATAATAACAAAGAAATGAAATTCAACTTCACCCATTGAGCAAATAAGTGTAAATACAGTATGCTGGCACAATGGATGTTAAATGACAAAATGCGAAATACGCTGTGTGTGTGATTTGGATTTTAAGGTAGCTTTAACAATTTTTCAGTAATATCGCTACGATATCGGCAGTGTGGCAGTTTATAGTGATGTCTAGCACTGGGGTATCATGCCGCAGACATGTAGAATCGTGTCTCACCTAGTCAATTATCCTGACACCAGGCCGACCAGTCCAAACACTAACCTCTAAATGCTGAGGGCCAAACAAGGTTGCTGCTATAGTCTGAATATGCCTCCAAGTTTGTTTGTACCCCACCACCACCACTGATTTAAAAGACGAAAAGTTGTTGTTGTTGTTGGGTTTAACGCCATTTTTCAGCACAAGATAGGCTATACATGGCGGCCAGTATAATTGGTGGCAGAAGAACCCTAAAAAACCATGGGAAGAGCCAGCGACCCACAAAAGACAAAAAGTACAAATGAGATTAAAGATGCACAGAACTTAGTCAGTTCATTTACTGATTTATAATTTCAAACCTGATTATGCCCAGGTGGGACCTAACACCGTTATCGTCTTCGCGTTTCATCCCAAACGGAAGTTTTCAGTGCAAAAGACGACCTGTTCGCCTGTCATTTTCAGTTCCTGGACAAGTCCATTTTCAGCGAAGGGATGTGTGCATGACTATACATGTATGTACGTAGAAGGCAAATACCATGTCGTCTGCTTCGGAATTTTACAATGTCTAATCAAGCAAGGAAAAGAATGAAAATTTCCAATTTGCATTTCACGTGGATTTAACAAGCGGCGTAATTTATATGTACATGTTTGCAAAGGATATAACTCTAAACTCTCAACATGATGGTAATTTACGGAATTATCCGGCAGTTACTGAATAGGATGAACTACGTCATAATGGTGTCTGAGGAAATCAACTTGGCCATAGTGTACGCAACATGGCGCCGTGTTAGTATGGAAAGTCCGTTAAGGGGGCAGGGGAAATTTTTTATGCACAAATTTAATGTTGCATACACCTGCCTAATATAAAAATTGATACAAAATAAAATACATGAGTGAGGTGAAAAAGGTCCATAGTTTAGGATAGGTATACTAAGCAACACATAAGAATATCATTCACTTGATCTGACAAGTCAATGGAAATTCATCGAATAAAAAGTTGATGCACCCCACCCCCAAATTTATACATGCATTTTTCATGTCCGAATGCCATTTTTGAGAACACGTGGTGCTCACAGTGCAAACACAAGCCATTTCCCTGGGTGATAATTTTGAAAAACATTATGTACTTAATAGTTTGATGCTATTCAAAATAGTTGTTATCCAATCAGTTTTTGAGATATTCTACTTGCCTTAAATCAACGTGTCTACTACTATAAGTAACTAGCTCTGCTTCCTAGCCGACTATTGGTATTTCACTGGCTACATACTGTGCAGTCACTACATGAGGTGTACATGCCTAACATAAGTTTCAAGAACAACACAAGACCAAATTCTCAAATATGTCCATATCTTTAATTATTACACAATAATATTTTTTTTTTTTTTAAAAAAAGTCACATCATACTCTTAAGTTAAGAAATATCGAGGGGCAAATACTCGAAACTGTCCCCTGCCACATTAAGCATGAAAGGCGCAGATAATGCCAGTGTTAGGGCCACTCTGGTTACATTCAGGTCAGAAATTATAAATCAATGAATGAATTGACTAAATTCTTTGCACTTGTTATCGCATTAAAGATTTCCGTTATTGAAATTGGTAGGGGAGTACAAACAAACAGGGAGGTATAGTCAGACTCTAGTACCATTTTTTAAAATAAGTTTTTGGTATGACTCTTTCGGAGTTCGAACTCTGACCTCCCGCATCCGAGGCGACACTCTTACTACTTGGGCCACCGGAGCACTCTTAAAGGGTCATTCACAATGACTCTTCTAATTGTTTATGCCTTGGACTGTCTGTGTTCGTACTGTATAGTAGATATCTATCTGATAATTGGGTTCAAACCTTTACACTCATTTTCCAATACTACTACTACTACTAATAATAATAATAATAATAATAACAGAGTAAACATGTATGTTAGGGATACAAATATATGAGATCAAAGCTTTGCAGAAACTGTTGAACGTAAAAATACTATTTCGTGATTGATAAAACTAAACAAATAGTCTGACACAATTTTTCAGATGAAAAATACCGTTACAGATAAATGAATGTGTAACTTTCCCATTTATGCTGTACGAAATAACAAATACAACTTCATCCAATTAATTAATCGATTAATGGCAACGTAATTTGTTGACATATGTGTATTAGAGGTTAAGAAAAATACAATGGGGGGGGGGTGCTTTTAGGTTGTTGTTGAAATTGGCTTTTGTCTTACCTTTAACTTCTTATTCGCTTATAAGACCTGTTATAAACATGTATTGCTTATAAAATAACAGAATGGCAGTCATATGTGAAGTTGGCTTTATTTAATTTATTTATTACAAGATTAAATCATTTGTAAATCATTTCTGGATACACGTTCCCAGATGTAAACCATCATAATTATGCTTACCTAACCACAATATGAATAAACGTTCCATACCCCTCAAAGCCTATGGGTAATGTTAAACATACCATACCTCTCTAAGCCCATGGGTAATGTTAAACATTCCATACCCCTCAAAGCCCATGGGTAATGTTAAACATTCTTCAAAGCCCATGAGTAATGTTAAACATTCCATACTCTTCAAAGCCTATGGGTAATGTTAAATATTCCATACTCTTCAAAGCCTATGGGTAAAGTTAAATATTCCATACTCTTCAAAGCCTATGGGTTATGTTAAATATTCCATACTCTTCAAAGCCTATGGGTAATGTTAAACATTCCATACTCTTCAAAGCCTATGGATAATGTTAAATATTCCATACTCTTCAAAGCCTATGGGTAATGTTAAATATTCCATACTCTTCAAAGCCTATGGGTAACGTTAAATATTCCATACTCTTCAAAGCCCATGAGTAATGTTAAACATTCCATACTCTTCAAAGCCTACGGGTAATGTTAAATATTCCATACTCTTCAAAGCCTACGGGTAATGTTAAATATTCCATACTCTTCAAAGCCTATGGGTAATGTTAAATATTCCATATTCTTCAAAGCCTATGGGTAATGTTAAATATTCCATATTCTTCAAAGCCTATGGGTAATGTTAAATATTCCATACTCTTCAAAGCCTATGGGTAATGTTAAATATTCCATACTCTTCAAAGCCTATGGGTAATGTTAAAAAAGCCATACTCTTAAAAACTCAGAGGGAATGCTAAACATTCCAGACTCTTCAAAACCCAGATGTAGTGTTAAATATTCCATACTCTTCAAAGTCCAGGGATAATGTTAAACATTCCAAACTCTTCAAAGCTCAGGTGTAATGTTAAACATTCCATTCTCTTCAAAGCCCATGGGTAATGCTAAATATTCCATATTCTTCAAAGCCCAGAGTTAACGTTTGTTTCGAGAAGCACAGAAACAATGTCTGTCAAAATAATCACACATAGGACTTTTTACAAAAACAGATGTATTTCGGGTACGTTACACTTGTGGTAATCGTAGCTAGGACGAATGTCGCGTTTCGGCCATTACAGTCTACGTTTGTGTGATTCAACTGTACGTTTAGGACATTAAAATTAACACTTGGACAACAAAATTTACGTTTGGGTCCTTAAAGTTTACGTTTGGATCATTAAATTTACGTTTAGGACATTAAATTTAACAGTTGGACAATAAAAATATTTACGTTTGGGTCATTCAAGTTTACGCCTGGGTCGTTGTTGTTGTTGTTGTTGTAGGGCTTAACGCCATTTTTCAGCACACGATAGGCTATACATGGCGGCCAGTATTAATGGTGGAGGAAGAAACCGGGAAATACCCGGAAAGAACCACCGACCCACGAGAAGCTACTGGCAAGCTTTCTCACATATCTACGTTCGCCGAATTCGAGACTCGAACCCACGCAGACAGAGGTGAGATGGCAGTGATCCGTAACGGAGAGCGCTTTAGACCACTCGGCCACTCGGGGCCCCCCTGGGTCGTTGAAGTTCACGTCTGGGTCATTAAAGTTTACGTCTGGGTCGTTCAAGTTTATGACGTAATAGTTTTGCTCTTCGTATGGAAAAGATGACTCTGTATTTGAAGGATTATTCCCTGTGTGCCTTTATAAGAGATTTTATAACATACTTAATTTTCGGCTTTATCACGGTGCATATTTAATTTTGGTCAGATCTGGCCGACATTGTTTCAAACTAGCTTTCTCTCCCACTGTATAGCCCGGATTTTCTAATGTATCGTCAAACCAAATACATACATACATACATACATACATACATACATACATACATACATACATTTAGGGTATGCGCCATTTGTATATACCTCTCCATTTTAAGGATTTATTAGATTTTCGTGATTACTTGTTTGATTATGGGAAATCGGTGTTGGGGAAATATTCCTCAGTCGGAATAATTAGGCAATTGCTAGGGGCAAACGTCACACTGCAGTGTTGATAAGATTTCATGATGGTATGGTTTAGTTTCATAGTGAGTTCAGGTCAGAGCCGCATAAGTGAGCTTTTAGCCAAGTAGTTTATATTAAAATATATTTGTCTTGATTGATTGTGTAGAGGATGATACTTTGTACAATGCAGTAATTGAGAAGGGATTGTTTCATTTTATGGAAACGCCTTTCATTGCTGCTATGATGGTAAATATGGTGTAGAGTTAAAGGCGAAAAGAGGCTTAAAATCATAATTTGACTCACCGAGGCTAGAGTAGGAAAAATAGTTCCCTGTATTCGGTGTTTGAGTTGTATATTTTCATGGCGTGAAATACAGGCGATACGTTGCGGAAATGTAATAAGGAGAAACCATGCAGTTATGAGGCTGGCATGCAGTTGTGAAGTTATGATGTAAAGGTGTTGTTTTGATATTTGTGGTCATGCATTAATTAGAGGAAAATTATTTATAGTCAGGGCGCGTTGGAATTTCCAGTAGACAACGACTGTTGTCGAGAAGTCCTTGGAAATAAGGGGAAACAAATGACTTCAAGCAGGATTCACGCCAGGGTTGGATTCGCTCGGTAAAGAGACCCCTTTGAGACATTGCAATGCGTACATACATACATACATACATACATACATACATACATACATACATTTTAGACCTTCCTTGTATCGAAGTAGAGTAGAAAATTCAAATTTTACCTCATCAAATAAACCAGTAAAATGGTTTCTCGTTTAAAATAATGAAAACACTAATTCCTATGATGACGCTTTTCCTTCTGTTGCATTATTATCATGTTGACATCCTACCTTCATAGTTAACAAAATATTTACGGATTTTCTTTGCAAGGGGGTGATTTTTAGATGCGTAAAATCAATATGTATGTGCTGGATATTTACTGAACTCTGCTGTTTTTAGACTGACTGTTTGTAGGAAAAGGTGTGCCTATAAGATCGGAAGCATAGAGACGATTCCGCATAATGAGAGAGAGAGAGAGAGAGAGAGAGAGAGAGAGAGAGAGAGAGAGAGAGAGAGTATTGTATTGTTTGATTCTCAGTTGATATTGGTGAATGGGGGTGAGTGGGATGATTACACATGTATCAAGCATTTCATTTTCAAAATAATGAAATGAGACATTGTTTGAAAATTTCTTACCGAAGCTGGGTCGCACGTGTCGTTTTTCATCCACCCACCAAAGTCTGAGTACACCTGTGGAGGAATATGTCTAGAATGAAGGGTTTTGCATATTTTGCACATTGAACACTCAAACGTATTGATGAAGTTGGTCTGCCAATCAAAATAGCTGTTAAATAAAGTTTCGTTCTTGCCGACTTGTGTGATGTACCTTGCAGCAGCACCAACGTCAGAGAAATCCAGCAGATTTATGAAAGATTTTGGCGGGACCAAACCATTCCAATGCATATCCCAAGTCACTATTGGAATTTGATGAAATTTTTGCCGAAGCCAGAATTTTTCTGTCACATAATCTCGACAGTTAGAATTTTCAAATGATAAATAAAATTTGTAAGAATATTGAAGTTTGTCGCAAGAGTGGAAATCACCAGGACATTTCTTGCCACAGTTGCCATATATATCAATATCAATGTATTGACCTAAATCTTGTATTATTTTGTACCTTCTTGCGTCATCAGCGCAGTGACTAATCATAGCTACAGCTGTTTTTGTTTTGTTCCTGAAAAAGTTTATAGCTCCGGAATTTGTAAGGAATTCGGTTTTCTCTGCATCTGTCCTGTGTCGGAATTCAGCGTTGGGCAGGTATATATCGGATTCTCTTCTGTACATTACGGTCCAGTTAAAAAGTCCATTGAAGGAGTCAAAATTTCCCCATAGATTGGACAGTGACTCTAAGTTGTAAACAACCCATACCTGCAAAATTTAAAAGAGCGAACATTAAAAAAAAAAGCGAATGAATACTTGATCATTATGAACATGTACATGTCTACTACCTATTGGGATTGGCAGAAGTATTAGTCTCTGCCACGATACCATCATGCTTGAAAAATTCGAACTGCTTACAACAGTCAAGACTTTGCTCATATCCTATATTTGTTTTAAAAAGTACGTACAGTGAATACATTGCCCTGAAAATCGCCGTCAGTTGCTTGAACGCCTATGGACTGTCCAGATTGATTTCAGTCAAAATCGCGTCATGAAATAAATTATCCGTGTAGTGGATGTTTAGCAACAACTGTCGATATTACATACATACATACATACATACATACATACATACGTGCATACTATCACGGAATTAATCATGGTGTTCGCTTGTTGTTGTATTATATACGTCTATTTTTTATGCAAATTTTCAGCCTTAGGTTACTGACAGCATTTCTACAGCTTTAGCCTTCGTGTTTATCTTGATTTTGTAATTTTTTTTATCATCTTAAGTACGCCACTCAGTCAACCCTACTCACTGACCGCTCCGGTGGCCTAATGGTTAGAGCGTCCGCCTCGAATGCGGGAAGTCGCTGGTTCGATCCCCGGCCGAGTCATACCAAAGACTTTAAAAAATGGTACATACAGCTGTCTCGCTTCGTGCTCAGTATTAAGAGATTAGTGTTAGGACTGGTCGGCCTGGTGTCAGGATAATGTGACTGCATGGGTCATCATGCCATATGTCTGCGGCATGATGCCCCAGTGCTAGACATCACTATAAACTGTCACACTGCAGACATCGTAGCGATATGACTGAAAAATTGTTAAAGCTACGTTAAAAATCTAAATCACACACACACACACACACACACACACACACACACACACACACACACAACTCTACTCACTGTATTTGACACAGGTCTGTGTAATCCATTCGGCTCAACTCACTGTATTCAGTTAAGTCTGTGTAATGCATTCAGCCCTACTTACTGTATTCGACTCAGATCTGTGTAATGCATTCAGTCCTACTCACTGTTTTCAACTCAAGTCTGTGTACTGCATTCAACCCTACTCAATGTATTCAACTCAGATCTGTGTAATGCATTCAGCCCTACTCGCTGTATTCAGCTGAAGTCTGTGTAATGCATGCAGCCCTACTCACCGTAATCAACTCAAGTCTGTGTAATGCATTCAGCCCTACACGCTGTATTCAACTCGAGTCTGTGTACTGCATTCAGCTCGACTCACTGTATTTGACACAGGTCTGTGTAATACAGTCACCCCTACTCACTGTATTCAACTCAAGTCTGTGTACTGCATTCAGCCCTACTCATTGTATTCAACTCAAGCCTATGTAATGCAGCCACCCTACTCAGTATATGCGACTCAAGTATGTGTAATGCATACAGCTCAACTCACTGTATTCAATTCAAGTCTGTATAATGCATTAAGCTCTACTCAAAGTATTCAACTCAATCAAGTCTGTATAATGTATTCAGCTGAACTTACTGTATTCAACTCAAGTCTGTGTAACGCATTCAGCTATACTCACTGTATTCAACTCGCCTGTGTAATGCATTCAGCACAACACATTGTAATTCGACTCAAGTCTGTGTAGTGCTTTCATCTCTGTTCACTGTATTCGACTCAAGTCTGTGTAATGCATTCAGCTATACTCAGTGCATTCGATTCAATGCTGTGTCGTGCATTCAACCCTACTCACTGTATTCAACTCAAGTCTGTTAAATGCAGTCACCCTACTCAATATATTCGACTCAACTCTGTGTAATGCGTTCAGCAGTACTCAGTGCATTCGACTGAAGTCTCTGCAATACATTCAGGCCTACTCACTGTATTCGACTCAAGTCTGTGTAATGCATTCAACCCTACTCACTGTATTCGATTCAAGTCTGTGTACTGCATTCATCTCTACTCACTGTATTCGACTCAAGTAGGGTTCAATAAAACTTATTCTGATCGAGTCAATTATGATAGTACAAACTGCTATATATTCCCTCTTTTTTGTTTTTAAGAAATAAATTTGTTTGAAATCGGGTCTTTCTTTCTTATCCCACCTCGGCTACGACTGTGACATATGCATGCAGACTCTTCAGTTCTTTAAATTTAACATGGGCACTTTTCACTTGTTGTAATCAATAGAACAGATTTTGGGATTTGATAATAATTTTTAGCCTACCATCAGATTCACATTGGAGTTATCGGATAGGTCGAATATATTCCTGGATACACGATTCATATTACAAGATGGGAGCATTAACACTGACTTCTATTGCAAACCAACCGACTCCCATCCATATCTCTTACCTGTCAGCTATAAACCTAAATACGTAATTAAAAAACATTCCGTTTGGTCCTTGTGTTCGCATAAAGCGAATTTGCTCAAAGGATAAAATGCTCAAGAGACTTGAGGAATTCAGAGGACAGGTAGAAGGAATGGGATAGAGGAACAAAGTTAAAGATCCGGCAATAGATAGAGCAAAGACATTTGACCGAAACAATCTCCTCATAAAAAGCTAAGACCTGCCAACAACCATATCCTCTTCATATCAGCATACCACCGACATATCCCAAACACAAGGCAAATTGTCCAAAGACACTGGTACATTATTGAATCCTCCACGCCTCTTAAAGAGGTTATTAAATAACCACCTACGATCGCTTGCCAACGACTAAAAATCCGAAGAAACAAAAAAGGCCTTGTGCGTGCCATTTAAACTAAAAAAAATAGTACGGAAGCAGTGACATAACAGATGTAAAAAAACAGACGTTATCGAATCTGTAAGCAAATGAGCGAGACTACCACCTTCTGAAGTTCTCCATCAATAGTAACAATATCAACCCAAGGTTGTGTCAGTTAAAATGTCATGTATGTCCTGACGTGCAGTTGCTGTGTCAGTAAAAATGCCATGTATGTCCTGTAGTGCAGTTTCTGTGTCAGTAAAAATGTATTGTATGTCCTGACGTGCAGTTTCTGTGTCAGTAAAAATGTCATATATATCCTGTAGTGCAGTTTCTATCAGTAAGAATGTCATGTATGTCCTGTAGTACAGTTTCTGTGACAGTAAATATGTCTTGTATGTCCTGACGTGCAGTTTCTGTGTTAGTAAAAATGTCATATATGTCATGTAGTACAATTTCTGGGTCAGTTAAAATGTATTGTATGTCCTGACGTGCATTTTCTATGTCAGTAAAAATGTCATGTATGTCATGACGTAAACTGCGTTCAGTTTGTTGGCGAAATAGTTGACTTGAGAAAAGGAACGAACAATTGCAAAGGCTATATCATAAAGAAGACCAAAGCAAAACTCATCAACTATTTCAACTCAGCTGGACACGCTGTCTAATAACCTGAATGGCTGCCCGTGGAGTGAAACCAAAAATGAACAGGCAGTGAACGTGGTCATCAAAGAAATATTGGTTTAACAAAAAGAAAACTCTTGTCCAAAAGTGTAATTTTAATCCACAATGCGTCCTTTCTTTCGCGTCCCTTTACTCAGCCTCACTCTCCTATAAGTGTCAAGTTATTGATATTACTACTACTACTACTACTGCTACTACTACTACTATACCCGATCTATGGATAACTTGGACGCGCCAAGCAGTACAACGCTATGTAGATGGACAAGTCAGTTCCCATAACGGCGTTTGTTATAATAACAACCTTGAAAATAAACAAATCGTTATGTGGACACATTTATCGGTCTGAACGATATATTGCTGGTAGCTTATATCCATTTCTTTTTTCTTTCATGTCATATGTGTGTGATTTAGAATTTTGACGTAGCTTTAACAATTTTCTAGTCATATCGCTACGATGTCTCGGTGTGGCAGTTTATTATCGTGATGTCTAGCACTGGGGCATCATGCCGCCGACATGTAGCACCATGTCCCACCCAGTGACATTATCGTGACATCTGGCCGACCAATCCTAACACTAACCCCACAATGCCGAACACCAAGCGAAGCAGCTGCTAGAACCATTGTTATAAGTCTTTGGTATGACTCTGCCGAAGTTCAAACCCGTGACCTCTCGTATCCGAGGCGGACGCTTTAACCACTTAGAACAACAGAGCGGTTTTTAGTCATGTAGCTATTTGTGTGTGTGTGTGTGTGTGTGTGTGTGTGTATATATATATATATATATATATATATATATATATATATATATATATATATGTGTGTGTGTGTGTGTGTGTGTGTGTGTGTGTGTGTGTGGTGCATATTGTTCCTTTCTATATTATTTTATATATGCCATGATTTATATGACTGGAATCCTTAACATGCCGATACATATATGGACAGACAAATGGATGGATTGTTTGATGCCTTGGTAGATAAGTCAGCAAATCTGTAATCAAGTAGGTGTGTGGTATATACTTGTTACGGCAATACACAGTAAATAACACAGTGAGTATCTTAGTGTTCTGTCTGTGCCTGTGTGTGTGTGTGTGTGAGAGAGAGAGACAGAGAGACAGAGAGACAGAGAGGGGGCAAATACGATTCGTATGTACCTTAGTGATCTGTCCGTCTGTGTGTTTGTGTGTGTGTGTGTGTGTGTGTGTGTGTGTGTGTGTGAGAGAGAGAGAGAGAGAGAGAGAGAGAGAGAGAGAGAGAGAGAGAGAGAGAGAGAGAGTCATTGTCACCTGGTCTTTACGTCGATAGCTGGGAAATCTGAAGGTCCTGAAAGGGGCGTAAAGGTATCTATTGTAGATAATGTCAGACAGGTGAAACAAGACGGCATCGCTGGATGCTATTTCTTTTTTGTTGTCCGTCAGGGTACACTTCCATGGACAAGTCTTCATGCAGTCAAGGGCCTCATGGTACCACACCATCGCTCCAAAAAATGGGGTCCAGTTTAGAATTTTAGGGGTCCCACTGAGCCGCTGTGCAGATTGTATAAAATAAGTTTTATATTCTTGATTAACAGAATTTGAATGGGATCCATTTATCGTGAATAAAGAAATGTATCTGAACACTACTAGTAAAGCCAGCAGGCAAAGAACAATAGCTTTGGAATTTCTTTTGCATTTCCGCTTCAAATGTGAGATTACCAAGAAACAAATTTTAGATAAATTTGCCATTTTGAAAATGTTCCGATCAAGAATAGCTCTAGTTTCTATCAGTGGTTCAAGGGGAACATCTGAGTAAATAAAGCTATACTTTTGTCTGCCGAATGTCGAGTATCCTTCCTGTAAAATGTCCCGTGAATAAGTGTGCCTTTCTTTAAATTGAATTGATCAGTGAGATTTGAATTTCCCACTGGCTATTTTTATCGTGTCTTCTTATTCCTTGGTTATAAATTTTACAGTCGTTTCGTTTTTAGTTCGTCAAAATAAAGCATTTTAGTATGTTTTGTTTTGTCAGTCATATGCAATAGGTGAATGGGCAATGATCACATCTTGTCTAACAACTAAATGCAGGATAACGCTAGAAAATTCTTATGGTATGCATTTAAGAGCCATGCTTATTCACCGACCTTGGTTACCGTTGCTAAAATTCGTCGCGTTTGAGTGGACACATACATGAACTAGGTAAATACACGTTCTACCAGGTAGTGCTTTTTTTTTCAGTCAAAAAAAGGGGGGGTGGCTGGAGGGGAAAACGTGTACCGTCAAAATGTGAATAAGAGTATTGAACAGTTATTCAGATAATTCACTTGTAAATTACACGAAAGTGATTGTAAAGTATCCACAAGAGCGTACACGATGAACTGTCACCGTGAAGAGAGAGAGAGAGAGAGAGAGAGAGACAGAGACAGAGACAGAGAGGAAAGGTCTTATTTTTTATCGAGTTTCTTCGAGGATCGTCCGTATGAAATTTGACCACCTGCACATTGTTACGACTGTATGGTCTTAAGGGTGCAAGAGACAGTTTTTATGCACAATTTTAATGTTGCATACGCCTGACAAATATAAAAATTTATTACAAAAATAAAATACATGAGTGAGGTCAAAAAGGTCCATATTATTCGATACGTATAAATAAAGCAAAACGTAAGAATAGCATTCACTTGACCTGACAAGTCAGTGGAAATTCAAAGAATAAAAAGTTGATGCACCCCACCCCCATATTTATATATGCATTTTTCATGTCCGAATGCCATTTTTGAGAGCACGTGATGCTTAGAGTGCAAACAGAAGCCCTTTCCCTGGGTAATAGTTTTGAAAAACACTGTACTTAATAATTTGATGCGATTCAAAATAGTTGTCATCCAGGCAGTTTTTGAGACATTCTACTTGCCTTGAACCTGCGTGTCTACTGCTATAAGTGGCTAACTCTGCTTCCCAGCCAACTATTGGTATTTCACTGTCTACTTCTTGTGCAGCGACTGCATGAGGTGTGCATGCCTCGCATCAGTTTCAAGAACAACACAAGCTGGAAAGAAAAAAAAATTAACAAATGTATCAATATTGTAATAAGCCAAAGGGGTTTCTATACCGAGCGATTTTAACCCTGGCGTGAATCCAGGTAGAAGTCACTTGTTTCCCTTGATTTTCCAAGGACATCCCTACAACTACTGTTGTAAAATGGAAATTCCAACGCGCCCAGACGATAAATAATTTTCCTCTAATTAATACATGACCGCAAATCTCACAACTTCACAATTGCCTGCCAACCTCACAAATGCATGGTTTCTCCTTATTACATTTCCGTAACGTAGCGCCAGTATTTCACGCCGTGGAAATATACAACTCAGTCATCAAATATTAAAGAGAACTTCTTTCCGTACGCTACTCTAGGTCAGTCAAATCATGATTTTAAGCCTCATTTCGCCTATAACTCTACACTATATTACCATCATAGTAACAATAAACGGCGCCTCCAGATGACGGAACAGTCCCTTCTCAATTATTCAATTGTACGTACAATTTACCAGCCCCAATCATAAATACTGCACATAGTCACACAATCAATCCACATAATTAGATTTTAATAGCGACTACTTGGCGACAGGGACACTTATGACCTGAACTCACAAAAAAAACTAAACTATGCCATTATGAAATATCACCATCACCAACATTGCACTCCGTGACGTTTGCTCCAAGCAATAGGCTGATTATTCGGGCAAAGGACTATTTCCCCAGCACCGAGTTCCCATAGTCAAACAAGTAATCACAAATATCTAACAAATTCTTAAAAGAGAAAGGTATATACAAATGAATCCTTAAAAGAGAAAGGTATATACGAATGAAGCATACCCCCAATTTATTACAATATCTTTATTTATTAAACAATAATAGCTCAAAAAGTCACACCGTAGCCTTAAGTTGAGAAATTTGCCAGGGGCCAATTTACGAAACTGTCCCCAGCCACGTAAACAAGGTAGCAGAAAAGAACGAAAACCATCAAGATTTGTAAAAATTCAACAAACAATTTACTTCCCTAAAATACAATTGAAAATGTAACAAAAATTAACTTTCGGTATAGCGAAATCCCAAATAATCCTTGAAATTCTAAACACAAGTCCTAATGATTAAAGTTCTGAATAAACTTGAGTGGTATTCCAAAATAAAATCAAATGCTTGTAGTGTTAATGTGCATGTGATGGGCTGAATAGTAATGATGTGTCAACAGTCTTTTGTTGAGTCATAATACTAATATCTAAGAATATATCCTTATTTGAATTTCACTATAAATCCAAGTCTCTATTTCCAAGAATATTATTTTAGATCAGCACTTTGTATTTCCGGTGAATAAATTATTTGAATAAATAAATTCCAGCCCAAATGAAATACCGGACGCAACAATAAGACTGATTTTTGCTTAAGATATTATTGCAGGAATAAATAATTTTTCCATTAGACAAGATTTTATACTCTTTTTCCTGATCTAGGTAACAATTAGCATTTTCTAGGGGAAAAAAAAAACGAAAAAACAAAAAAAAAAAAAAAAAA
>JAECUM010063326.1:0-14014 GCA_016617855.1 Megalonaias nervosa
ATATATATATATATATATATATATTGAGAGAGAGAGAGATGTAAACGAGATAGAGCAGAAAGTGCTATCACTGGATAATATACAAGAATGCTTGATAGCATTGGCATAATTTTTAATACGATTAACTGATCTTATCATAGAGATTAGAGAATTTTTCATTCGCACTCTACGGAGATTCGAACCCGGATCCGCGGGTAACAGCACCGACCGCCTTGCCTGCACATACGTTCCCCTATACCATTTCGACCATGCATACATTACAAAAAATGATGCTAGAGTCGTTGCTATTGGCGTTTGTGCGTAACAGACACATCCGCAAATCGAGTCAGTAATTAATCTTCTCATCCAAGTACACTGTCACCCCTGATTGGTAAGACAAAAATCAAGATGTATGAGGTATTATGGAGAAATACAAACATCCACCAAACTATTCCAAGTTCGAACTTCTTGTCAGAAAATGCATGTATTTCTTCATATACATAATATTTCATTCCAAAAATATTTTAGCAATGATCTCAGTTGTTTTGTACTGAAACAAATACAGGAGCCCAGTCGAGTGTCTAAGCTAACAAAAATATGAGTTGCACCACTTTAGCTCATGGGGGAAGTATGTACCGTTAGGTACCGTGACGGATAGACATACAGTTGGAAGCAGTCTTCGACACGCTTGTTTAAATCAGCGTAAGGATGAAAACATAAATAATTAAATTGTACATATTAATTGTATAGCTTAAGTAAAGGGCACTCCCAATAAAAGAAAACACATGTAAACATGTTTTCACATCATATGCGTCATAGGTTAAAATCGGTCATACTAAATCGTGATTTGGATCTATTGTTTCATTCTCACGACGTCAGAAGGTGGGATTATTTCATGGCTTTAAAATAAAATCATATTTCGGGAATGATAAAGGAACGGAAAAAGGAGGCAAATCTCAGTTTGTTATCAAAACTATTGCTCACCATCAAGAGCAAAGTATTATCCCTGGGCTTGAAACGAGAATATCGCTATATATGGCCATATCTTTCTCTACGTGTACATGAAGAGCTGCGATCAACGTAACATATGTATGTATGTATGTATGTATGTAGACAAAACACACACACACACACACACACACACACACACACACACATATATATATATATATATATATATATATATATATATATAGTATATATATATATATGGTATATATATATATATGTGTGTGTGTGTGTGTGTGTGTGTGTGTGTGTGTGTGTGATATCTTGTCATGTATGCTTAAAATGATCGTGAAAAATAATACAATTTTCTCTCTCTCTCTCTCTCTCTCTCTCTCTCTCGTTTCAATATTTTTACTCATACTTTTATTATTAGACCACAGGTGGAATACAGCTGTTTTATTCTTAGATGTATAACAGGAATGCGAATTGATATGCACCGGGCTTGTACTTGCTGACCCAATATATTTGACCTGGGTTTTTTAGGCTAAAAAAGATTTAGGGGAAAGTATGAGGGTCACATATAACGATCTTTTGAATCATACAGTGTACTGTAAGCAATGTAAAGTCGTGTCTCTTCAACTCCCTTCTATGGTCAAACGTGTTTCTTTATTTCAAATATTTCCGATATGTAGGCTATATATGTTCCTCGACATAGAAGAATAGGAATAGAGGCAGACAGTTAGGGAACGATTTTCTCTTCAAGGGATTTTGCATTATACATAGAAATCTAGAAGAAAAAGATACATTCAAATGAGACTGGTCACATAAACAAATGAAGCATACAATTTTTAAATCAATTATTATTACGTTATTACTGACATTCAAGAAACTAGAAACCATTACGCAACTTTGCTTGTTCATCCCAAACAATTAACTCAGTTGGTTTTGAAAAGGAATGAAACCTGTATCGACTCCCGTTTCTCAGGCCTGAATGAAGCAAATATTATGTAAACATATTCGAAAGATTTTCCATGATTACTTTTGAAGAAAATCGACGTTTACATCATTTCGGAATTGTAAAAAGAAATGTAAAGTTATATCCTCAGTAAATAAAGTGTTTTTGGTCTGTACAAAGTCCAATTCTTCCTCGTAAATGACTAATATGAAGTCTTCACGAAGGACGTCCACAGGCCCGGCCCTAGGGCAAGGCGAACGAGGCAACCGCCTTGGGCCCAGCGTTTCTCCGCAATGCAGATTTTTTGCTTGGGGCCCCGCGCTCATCGCTTGCTGCCTTGGGCCCCGCATGCTGCTTTGGGCCCCGCACATCCTAGGGCCGGGCCTGGACGTCCACGTGTTTCATGTATTTGATTTTGTCGTGAATCATCTGGAAGTAGCGGGAAGGTTCTGTCAAATATTCCGTCTTGGGTAAACACGGTCGTTGTGCCATTTTGCCCCACAAGCAATTCAACATCACTTTGGCATAGTGCTAGAGTGAGGTCAATGGCAAAAGATAGGTTCTTGGATGCACTTCTCGCACGCTCGATGAGCCACGCAGAAATTAGGAATCTGAATGCCAGTCTCTTGCATGCATTCGAAATCGAAAAAGATGAAATCCCCTTTCTTTTTATGGTCATCTTCTTCCTCCTCTTGTTTGGGTTGGTATTTTTGAATGTAGCATTCATGTTGCAAGTCCACGATTTGGTGACAAATGTGACATCGTTTCTTTCCTGGATAAATGTGTGCCTTGGCACTATTGGCACGTATGCCATGTCCACAAGTAGGGCACAATTTCAGGAGCTGACAAGCACTTTTTCGCTGTGAACCTTGCGTCTTCAGATGTTGTTGGTAACAGGCTGCACTGACAAAAGTACGCTGACAAGCTGGGCAATGCACTTGTTCATGTCCTTCGTCAGGACAGGGTTTAGAGGCCGAACATCCCTCATATTTCGATCCACAATGCTTGTGTTGCTCTCGATTGTTATAGCCATAGTCACATTTCTCACAATAATGACTCTAACCCAGGAATGGTGATGGCATCGATATGTTCATCGTGTTGATAGACGTGAATGTATTTTCCGTCTTTGAAATTTTTGCCTCGAAACAACAGAGGTCCGCGCACTTCTTGATGGTGTACTTTCAAGGTGTAGCGTGGAGCTAAGACGTCTTGCAATTTTTACATTTCAGGAATGTCACAGGCAGTGTCTTTGGATAGCCCCGCTTGCTGTGAAAGAGGTTCTGCTTCTCTTTGTTGTTTGGCTCGGTTCGATTTTCGAATAGTTTGCCATGCTCTTTTCCATTCTGCCGTGTCGTTTTTGTCAGCATACGTTCACCTCAATACGATGGCACGGGCTAAACACATGTTATTTTGAGGGTTGTTAGTTCGGACGAGGCTGTGTATGGTTCTGTGAAGGTCGTCCACCAATAACACCTTTTTGCGTCCGGCCCCTTTGTGAAGAGAAACGTGAGCCATGTACAATGTCGCTTTTCCATCGGTGATGTGAAACTTGCCGTTGGATTGCTGCACGTGTTGAATCTTGTCGATGACTTCGGAAGGTTTCAATTCTGATGGCCTGCTAAATTCAATCCAAACGGGGACTTCAAACTGTCGTGATAAATGGAAAGTGTCAAGCGATCGTCTTCGTTGGCTCGACATTGCCGTTTCAGTGTGGTTAACAAAGAATCCTACAAATCGGCGAAGATCTCTTCTGCTTTCTCCAGCAAATCGGCGAAGATCTCTTCTGCTTTCTCCAGCGGTAAGTCTGACTTGAAATCTTAAAACTTCACCGTGTTCATGTAAACCGTAGTTCTAAATTTTCTAGAGGCGCGTTTATCCGTCTCTCGAATGTGGTAGTAGTTTTCAGGAATTACAGGTAGTGGACTTTGGTTTGGTATAGACTGTCTGGGTCTGGATTTTGGTTCACTCATGTCATCTTCGAAATCTCTGGCATGAATCTGAGCTAAGACTTCAGCTACTGTGCGAAGCGATAGGTCACGTTTCTGCCTCTTACTTTCGTCTCCTTTCTTCACGAAATGATGCGACCGTTTCATCTTGATTGCAAAACGTCAAATGACTACATTTTAAACGCCATGGTCTCCTTTATATCAATGTAAGACCAGTGTCTTCCCTATATAAAGGGTCAGTATCTTCATCAGAGTATTCATTTCACTCTCAATCCTACCAGAAAGATGGAAGAGCCAACACAGATCGAACTTCTGATCCGAACTTTGCGAGGTGTCATAAGAAAGTTTTCTTTCAGAGAAGCCGACAGACTACTCCCCCTCCTTTCGAGATAAAAGTCAAGATACTTGCTATATCTGTTAGAAGAAAGGGCATTGGTCTTATGAATGTCCACAACGTCAAAGTAAGACATTAAAAGAGACAAAGGTCAAGATACCTGTTATCATTGTCAAGAGAAAGTACATTGGTCTTCAGACTGCCCTAAGAAACAACAGCAGCAGAAGGAATAGAGCGGTTCCGAACAGGAAGAAGAGGTACCCTCCGAAAAGGAAGAACCCAGACACGTCCAGAAAGAGAAGAAAGAGAAGAAAAGAAGACGAGAAAAAAGTGAGGAAGAAGATGAAAAGCTTGTGACAGTGAAGAAATTCTAAAAACGATAAGAGTGAACAGACAAAGAAGAAGAAAAGTGAACTTTTTAAAGTGATGTATTGCGAAATTGGATTGTAAATTTGTACCAGAGAATATACCAGAAAGAAAAACGTAAGTGTCTCTTGGTTTTGATTTTTATAGTAAGGACCTACACTCACGCATTCACACACGTCCATCATAGGGAACAAAGGGATTTGAGTTTTAATTGATTTTGACAAACATTGAGTAATCTCTTTTTGAGAGAGATGGATGGCTCTGAAAAGGACCGTTGGGTGGGGTTTTTTCTGTTGATTTTTGTTTTTGTTTTTTTTTAAAAAAAAACAACTCAGGAACGGAAAGTAATGAGCTTTAACTGCCGTATACCTTTGCCATGGCCAAGGCCTACTTCTGGACCTGCTACTGTCGATGATGTGGTAGAATTCACTAGTGTTGGTATCTCGGGCGGGGTTGCACTGTTTTGCTCGAGAAGGTCTTTTTCTCTTGGGTCGTATTATAGAAGTCTGATACATTTTTTCAGACTTCTTGACTTTGCCATAATGTCTAAGAGTACCGTCACCGTTTGACTTTCACTGTCATCCTTCTCTCCTAGACCTTGTTTCCTCTCTGCTTCTTCTTCTTCCTGTCGTTTTCTTCTTGTCTCTACTTCTTCTCCCTGTTGCTGTTGAATGAGAAAGGCCTGTTCTGCTTCTTTCTGCTGTTGCAAAAATTTCTCCAATTCTTTTTTATGTCTCTGCTTAAAATCCTTGACGTACGGTGAGAAAGGAGAAGGTGGTGAATGTACTGGTACCGGAACAAATTCTTGTGAAGAAGAGAGAAAATCCACTAAGTCCCAATTAAAATCGTTCTCTTCTGGAAGTAGGACTGTGTCTGCATTGGTAGCCGTTGCTATACCTTCATTTCTCATCTCCACAGCCGGTGTACCCCAATTCATCATCTTCGTAGTTTCCGTTATGTTCTAACTCTGTCGGATTGATTCACTGCGCACAGACGCTAGCGAACCTATATAGGGAATGTGACGTCACATGTAGCTCTCTTCGGATTGGAAGACAGACTCCGCACTGTGACTGAATTTTGTAACGCGTTTTAGGATTGGTGAAAGAACTCAATCCGTTTCGATCCGCTCTTCCACAAAACAAATAACCGCGTTTCACCTCATTCCATTCACCTGTTCTCGTCACAAGATGTGGACTAACGCAGAATCGTTCGTCTACCCTCCTATCGTCGATGCTGTTCAACCCGGACTATCCCATGTATGTCAAATCATCATGGGCAACTACCCAGATGACTGATACAGCCCTTTGGAAACGAAGAATCTATGTGGAGAGACAAGGCTGTCGTGTGTGTGTGTGTGTATATATATATATATATATATATATATATATATATATATATATACATATGGTTGCGCGGCGGCGAGTTAGCAGTTGCTGTTGCTGGGCTGCCATCATTTTATCGAATTGCCGGTAATCCATTATTGGTGGTGCATGGGCACATTAACAAGTTCATTGAGAAATTAGTCAAGTTCTACCTAAATTAATAAATTGAGTCAATATATACCGTTTTAAACTCGAGTCCTCATATCCTGGTAATACTGGAATGGATGAGCTTAATACCATAGAAAATGGAAATAAAATATAATAACAAAATAAATAACATTGTGTATCAATTTTTATTTTCTTTATGTGTACCAGAAGCACCTAATAGCAACACATTAAGGTATTGCCAATATAAGATTCCTTACACCGTATGTGGCTAAATTTCTAGCGATGTAACTTCCTTATCAACTCTATCGCATTTCTGAGTTATTTGACTATGTAACTAACGAGTGGAAAGAACATCAAACAACATTATGTGTATGAATGGGTACTGGGCCAAAATAGCAACCTCTTGTTGTCGATCATTTCATTTATTTCTGTTGGAATAAATATTTCCTAGCAAGCTACCTCCATTGTCTTTTTAGTTCAAGGAATGTAGGAATTGCTTCCGATTATCTCACTCTAAAGTTAGTTGTCGTTTAGTCCCGAAATTAGTCTTGATTTCGTGATTTCGTTCTGCTTGGTCAATGACCATTATGTGGTTAACGTATTTTATGGAGCCATGCAGTAATAAGATGGATTGGTAAATAGGCACACGCTTTTCGTACTGACTTTTACTGTATTTCAAATATAACATTGAAATTGTCCCTCCTTATATATATATATATATATATATATATATATATATATATATATATATATATATATATATATATTGTCGCCGTCAAATTAATGCCTAACATTTCCATCCAAGTTATTGTATAATTATTGATTATCATTAAGACAGCAGGCATGGATGTATTTGGTAGATTTAGTAAAAGACTTTAAGCGATGACATATGATAATGTCAGGAACAAATTCAACTTAGTTCTCACATCTGATCCTGATTAAAAGGCTGATCAATAGGAATTGGGTCTGTGTCTGTTAGCACTGTAAAGACAAGAAATTATACTCTTAATGGACCTTGACTTTGTCTCTATTCTGTTATTTTGATAAACTATCGCCATGGTGTAAAATTACCAATCTGTTATGTGTAAGGTGTAGTCCTCTGGAGCTCTATGGCTGTTATTGCTTGCAAAATGTGTACTCCGTGAAAAATGTTGGTGGCAGCGGTGTGATTGCAAAGTTGTATGAATATTTGGCAGTAGTAATGAAGCAGCACAAGTACCAAAGTTATGTGTAGCAGAAAATTGCTATCGGATATACTCTGTGTATGGGATTCCTGTTAAGCCATGAATAAGCATAATGTCACGTTTGCAAAGCCCCAGCTATAAAGTCATGTATAAGCTATAATCTACCTGTCTTGGGAATATTATCGCGGCCATGCTAATTGCTAATCAAGTGATGCAATAGGCTTATTAATGGGTCGAGCGGCAGGAGTGTAATTGGAAATTTGAGTCATTTGATTATTGAATTGTTATTAAATTGTTATTCATCGAATCTCAACCTTTTTGTATATTTAACCATCTAACCGTCGGCATTGCTGACTGGGGGCTCGGAGCTTTACATCTATCTTTCACTAAATTTAACTTTCTACAAAATAGAGCCTGGGTGGAACTTCTATAATAGTTCAATAAAACATTGGGAGCACCCCACCCAAACCATAACAATCCTCACACATAATAAGAATTGAAATGGCGACCCAAGGTAGCACTATCGATGAGGAAGTAGGAACGATTGTTGAAGAGCACAGCATTGCAAGGAATAGAACCAGAAGGAAACAACAAACAAATTTTGATGCTCTTTACAGATATTGAAGGAGGCTTCATTGCCGGAGAAGAGGACGAGATGGAAACAAAGGAAGAGTAGCCGGTAAAAAAAAACCCAAAGAAAACAAAGAGCAAACTAAAAGCGTACAAGGACACCACCAAGCAAATTGAACGCGACCGGTTGCAGTTAGAAAGAGAATATATTATTGAAAGATAAAAAGATAGACCTTGAAAGGGAGAAATTGCGAATGGAGCACAATGTTAAACATAAAGATCTGGAGTTAGTGATAGAAAACGTGAGACATCAGGAAGACCGAGACAAAAAGAATGACAGCCTCCAATTCAAAGTCAAGCTTCAAACTTACAATCATCAAGCGAAGGAATATATTCTAATATTTCTTACGGAATTTGAGGTCATGGCTGACCATGCAAAATGGGGTGAAGAATTGAAAACCTTGCAACTTTGAACTCTCCTAACAGAAGAGGCAAGAGAGGTAGCACAAGCAAGGGAGAGTAATAATGAACTAAGTAAGGCCCTGATAAATAGGTTTGGGAAAAGAAGTCATGAATATTTCAGCCAGTTAGTGAGCATAAAAAAGAACGCAAACAAAAGAAACAGGTCTGATGACGCGTATAGAGCAGTATTTAACACGATTTATTGACAGTCGTGATCCATATAGATGTTTAGCTGATGAGTACTTCTTGAAGGCTTTCCCGCCAGTGCAGGCCCAATGGATAAGAAGCAATAGGAATAACGGGTCTGTTGTCGAAGCTACTGAGGACTACGTTTTGCCTATCAATGACAATACGTTCGACCCTAACAGCCAACATCAAGCAAATAACCAACATTGGGTTCACCTCAACCCAAGCAACTGGTTCAACTGAAAGATCATATGGAGACAAAAATTGCTGTAAATGTCACCAGAAGGGTCATGATGCCCGTGAGTGTCTCAACAGAGATAATCCAAATCAAGCCTACTTTGTCCAGAAAACCACTGGTGAACGGCTAATAAATTTAGCGGGAACAGTAAACAACAAGGACTGTCAATGACACTTTACACCGTCATCGGACAGTTTTTGAGGCGAAATGAGCCATAGTAGAATTAAACACGCCATAGTACAAAGGTCATATCCAGGTTGGACTGGAACCTGACTTAGCAGCAGAACCTCTGCTGGGTATGGATATTCTACGCAGAAAAAGGACTATGGTATTAGCAAAGAATCAAGCAAGGGCGTGGAAAGAGGAAGTTGAAGGAGTGAAAGAAAAAGACAAGAATGTGGCTCTGATCACATGAACTGGACGACGTCATCTCGATAGAATATTTTCGGATGAATACAGTGATCACGATCCTTATTAAGGACGAGGATGACATCCATCCTGAAGATGAGGCTGATGACAAGAACAGGTCTCTTAATAAGCTGCACAATGTTAATATAGATTTGATTTCATGCTATCAAGAGAATGACGACTTGTTGGCAGATGTGAGGGAAAAGACCCTGTTATCTGCAAATGAAGCAGAAGGTGTGGATTATTTGTTCTTCTGAGAGCACAGAATTTTAAAAAGAAAGTGTAAATCGTCGGATGGAGCAAAATATGGAATTCAATTAGTTTTGCCGAAGTAGTTACCTCAATCAGTGGTGGAGTTGGCACATAATAGACCTCTTACTGGTCATCTTGTGAGGACGAAAACGAAGGCAATAATAACAACAGCGTTGGCCAGGAATGTTTGGCGATATTCAGAGCTACTATCACGTCTGCGACGTCTCTTACTGGTCATCTAGTGAGGACGAAAACGAAGGCAATAATAACAACAGCGTTGGCCAGGAATGTTTGGCGATATTCAGAGTTACTATCACGCCTGCGACGTCCGTCAAAAGACAACCAGGAGAACAGGAAAGGAGAAAGCTCCAATAGTGTGTCCAGCAATTATGTCTGACCCTTTTGTTAAGATTGTGATGAATATTGTAGTTTCACTACGGCGCACAAAGTCCGGGAATAAATATATCGTTAATGAAGCCACCCGGTATCCGGAGGCAATTCCATGTAAGGACATTGATGCCAAAACAGAGGCCAACGCTTTAATTGGCCTATTTAGTCGGGTCGATGTATACCCAAGATTATCCTTACAGACCGAGGGACCAGCTTCACACGTACTCTTGTAAAAGAACTCTACAACATGTTGAACATCAAGGGGATAATAGCTTCTCCTTACAGGCAACAGCCCAGTGGAAAAGTCGAAAGATTTAATTTTAAAGGCACGCTCAAAGCTGTCTTGAAGAAACTGTGTTCCACAAAAGGTGAAGAGTGAGATGTGGGGAGGTACCACATGAGGCAACTGAGTTTTCGCGTTTGAGCTGCTCTATGGCTGGCCAGTAAAAGGGCCGATGAAGATTCTTATGGATCTATCCACCGGTGAGGGAGAGACACATAAGTCAGTTGTAGAACACGTTCTTTCGATTCGTAAGCGACTGGCTGATGTAAGTGAGATATTGAAAGAAAATCTGACAGAGTGTCAAAGAAAGTTAAATCATGGTACGACAAAAATGCTACCTAATGGAAATTTAGGCCGGGAGATGAGGTTCTAGATTTGCTTCCATCAGATGCATCGAAGATGAAGGCTCACTCGAAGGGACCTTATGGTGTCAATTACAAAATTAATATTGGTGGTAGGCGAGGACTAGTGATCTACCATAGTAACATATTGCGTCAGTCTATTATCAGCAACTGTGTTGATGAGTCTGATGGTGGAGGACAAATTAAACCGGACGACGCCAAAGTCAAAGCTACGGTTGACTTCCCACTCCCGACAACGAAGAAAAAAGTTCGATCCTTTCTAGGAATGGTAGGTTATTATAGAAAGTTCATTAAGAATTTGCTGAGCTCTCGGCTCCGCTTTGTATCTTAATAAGGAAGGGACAGTCAGGTCATTTTACTCTGGATGAGACAGCTGTTAAGTCATTAAGTGACTTGAAGAATGCACTTGTAAAGGCACCTGTCCTGATCAACCCTGTTCTTGAACGCCCACTTGTACTGAAGACGCAAGTAACGTAAACTTAGGAGTTGATTTGAGTGAGTACAATGACAGTAAGGACAAACATCTGATAGTGTATCTTAGACGCAAGCTATTGCCCAGAGAGCAGAATTAATTTACAATTGAAAAAGAAATCCTTCAGATAGTATGGGCGATAGAATCTCTTTACTACTACTCGAGCGGTGATCCATTCAGTGTCGAAACTGACCTTAACCCGCTAAGTGGGCTAAGCCAAAAAATAGGAAAAAACCAACCGCTTCCGAGATGGTCCCTGTGTCTGTAACCATACAAGTTCACGATCAAACACCGTCGAGGAGCAGAGAATGCAAATGCTGTTGGGTTTTCACGTGCCTGAGTCTCAGACCATGTGTCTTAGTGTTCATTATCACTTGAATCATCCAAATTAAGAGCCATGTCGAGATATGGATTATATACTCTCTACTAATTCAGTAATTTAATGCGGATCAATTCAACTTCAAGTGGATCTAAAGTGTTTGTGCTGGCAATTATGCAAAATGTTGTATCTGGAATATAGAAATAGCAAGTCAGTGAGTGCTTACACAGTATATTACTATTTGACAGAACTCGAATTGCTAGGACAATGCTAGAACTTCTAAATTCCATGAAATAAGGGAATTACATAGAACTACACACAATACATCCAAACAGTGATTCTTCAATCTTACTTATCCATCCTTTATAATTTTGTTCGAAAACTAAAGTTTACTGTTAAAGGGGGAAGGTGTTGCCGTCATATTAATGCCTAACATTTCCCTCCAAGTTATTGTATAAATATTGTTTATCATTAAGACAAGAGGCATGGATGAATATGGTAGTTTTGGTTTAAAGGATTTCAAGTGGTTGCAAATGGTAATGCTAGAAACAAATTCTACATAGTTTACAAATCTGATTCTGATTATCAGGCTGATCCCAAGGACTTGGGTCTGTGTCGGTCATCACTGTAAAGGTAAGAATTTATACTGTTAATGATCCTTGACTTTGTTTCTATTCTGTAGTTTTGATAAACTATAACCCTGGTTTAAAACTACCTATCTGTTCTGTATAAGGTCCAGTCGTCTTGAGCTCTAGCTTAGGTGAACATTAAAATTACATGGGAATTTTCTCTTGAGTTGGATATTATTGTTTGCAACTTTGTGCCCCGTTATATATATATATATAAAGAATTTTACGGCAAAATAACAATATTTCTCATTCACTGGAGAACCCATTTTTGAGAAATAAATCAATGAGAAAGTCTCTTGCAAAAACACTTCAACACTCGTTTGAAAGTAGCCTGAGCTATTTCGAGACATACAGGTTCTTTATTCCTACAATTAAGACGTATCACATATTTTTATTATGGTGCTACGTCTTACTGCCTAAATAACGGCCTTGTGCAGCGTGTTCCTATGTCGACTGACAGGATAACGAGACGTAAATTTTCAGGACTATTTCACACACATGGCAGCCCATATCGACACTCTTCCACAAATTTAAATCTAATTGAATATACTTTCTTTGCTATCTTTATCCTGATGGGATCAAAATATGACAGTAGCAAATCGACGCATTTTCATGTCCCGCTCAACTGGTTGGAATGCGATAGAAGCCGAGAGTGCCGAAATCGGATTAGGTTGAAGAATGTTTCTTTAACGAAACGAATAAAATACTCTAATATAGAAGTAAGTGTTTATATAGCTTCGTTCAAGATATTTATCATCGTTTTAACCAGATTCTGCATTCCCGGCTTCCATCGCATTCCAGCCTACTGAAACGTAGGTCAACGGAACGTGATCAAACATCCATTTGTTTGTGTGAGAATTTGAATTTATTCGAAAAAAGGCATCGGAGTAAGTAAAGTCCGCCTAAATCAACATGACTTTAATTTGTGGAAAAACTTCAATATGTGCTGCCAAGTGTGTGAGATATTCTTGAAAATTTGGTCTCTCGTTCCGATGTCAATCAATATCGGAACATGCTACTCAATGCCGTTATTTAGGCAGTAAGACTAAGCACCAAGACATAAATAGTATGTGATAGTCTTTCATTGTTGAACTAACAGGTTCTTTCAGCAAAAGCAAACACTTTAGTAGACTGGGATTAGAATTACATGGAGATATACATATTCTTCTCTGCTTCACTAAATATTCTCTGCCATTGTACTGAGGCTACAGAGAGACATTATCTCGTAGAACCTGATGACCGTTTAATCACAGAGAAACTTAAGCCACTCCTAACTTGTGAAATACCATTTACACGAGCCATAGAAGGAAGCGCCATGGACACGTCTTGGGTGATTATTTGCAATGGAAACTGCTGCAAGCTGGCTTCATGCGAGTCTGTGGTAAGTGTGTGAAATAATTATGGTGACTTGCCTCCAGAGTCCACAAACGCCAACAAACGCGTTTCAACGGTCACCGAAGGGGCCCATTATAGGGATCCACAATGTTAATTTCATCAACACAGCGTTTTCATCATCAACATTTTCATCGTGCCAAATTACAATGTTGTTGTTTCCCTTTCGAAATAACATGACTGTGTTTGGCTCCGAAAATGATCTTGCGAGCACCTCTGCTAAATCCAAATACATGACTGTGAGGAATCGCACACGAAAACAGTAATGAGGGTCCATGATGTTGTCCTCCGCGCTGTGCGAATCCAAGATTATAATTATCATTGGCGTAATCCATCACAGAGACGCGATGAGCACCAGGTTTGGCAGGCATAACAGGGGGTTGTATATCTACGAACGAATCTTGTCTAAATTGACATTTGACAGAGGAGTTATGATCTGCATGGTCGGATCCATCCTTGTGAAACATCACAGAAGGACCGGCGGATCTCGCGTAAAAACACCGCTGCATCTAGCTAGTCTGATAATTGTCGTTGCAGTGTCAACAAACGTTGTCGAGAATTGCTTCGATTACCTTTTCATTCATGAGATATAGTGCGCTGCTGGACAACGCCATGATGCCATTGTTAACAAATCAAACCTTGGTACGGAGGGCGTAATTGGTACCGGCGTCATCGTCTTGAACATGTTTTCCCTCTATCTCCAAGAAGGTCTCACACGGGAGAAAATACCGATACGTATCATGCACTTGCAATTCTATTTTTGTTCATTACGGTACTTAGGCTGGTATGAATAATACTGGAAATATTAGAAACTTTGATCTACTAACACAGGCGCGTCAGTATCAAACG
>JAECUM010063327.1:0-11195 GCA_016617855.1 Megalonaias nervosa
ATATATATATATTTGCAGTATGATTTCGGGGGGGGGGGGGTCACGTTACCCACCTTGACCCATGCTGCGGGCGCCTATGCTTTGGGTAATGCCAGTGTCATATAGAATATAATGCTTAGTAAGAGTTGTCTTTTGTACATACATTTTAGATACTTTTGCAGTGGCACATTTCAACGTAAAATAAAATCAGTCTATCTGCAAATGGAAAAGGATTGGCAGATTAACTTACAGTATAGATTTCAAGATATAGTTACATATAAATATCATTGAAAATGCAACTAACCATTTATGATTTATTTGAATAGTTTTGATGTTTGGTTGTTGAGCAAATTGTTTAAGCTACATTTAATACCTTCCTATTTGATGTCTGTGTTAAGAGTTTTCATACTCGAGATATTTGTCGTTATAAGAGAGACAGATATATTATATGTGTTTTAAATTTTACCGGACTGTTAATCTGGATTCCAGCACGTGTGGTATCTCAAGAAACATTCAAGTGACTTTGAGACCTATCGACGTTCCGCTCGTAATATGTCAATAAATAAACAAAACGTTCATGATATATAAGTCGTGTGGTTAACCTCAAGGAAGACGATCAATTTTGTGATTGCTTGTCTAAAGCTTTTCCAATAAAATGTCTTTGATCGAAAATGTAAATCTTTCTCTTTAGCAAACAAAGACAATTTAAGACCCCGTTAAAAGATCATAGTTGATGATAACTGATCGGGCAAGTTAAAAAGGCATCTCTGTGTGGATATATATATATATATATATATATATATATATATATATATATATATATATATATATATATATATATATACACAGAGAGAGAGAGAGAGAGAGAGAGAGTAAATGCTTATTGCATTTCAAGTTCTTTGTACTTTGCACATAGTACAGACATTTGAAAGCAAGGCCGTAGTATTAGCAACATTTCATGTGTAAAGATTTTCAGTATTTTACAAAAAAATCCAACCTGGGATTGTTATATTAATGCTATTTCTGAACTGTCCTCCTTCTAGTTTTCCTTTTTTTATTTTGTTTCATAATCGGTTGCCTAGCATACAACGAAACACACAATAATTGTTTGTCCATGGATTTGCTGGACATATTAACTCAAGGATCCATAAATGCGCCTAATATGCAACATCAATAGGAATACAAAATTATCTGGGATTAATAATGAGGTTTTACATTTTGACGTTTAGATGGCAAGGGTTTATTTGTTTTACATAACAACACAAAGTTCGAAAGCAATTAAATTATGAGTGTTTCATTTTGAACGGCCATCAATTCCTCCTATTCGTAGTTTAAGGTTGTGTTGGTAGACCCTGAAAAGAACCGTAAGGTTAATCATGTGAAGTATCAGAAATGTAGACGACACAGTCCAGGAATGTAGCTGACACAGTCCAGGAATGCAGATTACACAGTCCAAATATGCAGACGATATAGTCCATGAATGCATACAAAATACAGTCGATTGTCCACTTAAACAGATCTAGTCTCATAATTCTGAATGGTGTTTGACCTTTTTCATCACTTCTCTTATGCTGTCTGTGAAACATAAAAATGGGAAGAGATCCTTCCAAACGTTCTCTAGCCAGACCTGAGGAAAAGGGAGAATATTTAAAACAATTTTGGATACGAGGCAGTGCTGTCCAATATCATGATATTCTTTTCCTCCGAAATTCCTACTAAAAATGGATTATATACTGTAGTTTAAAATAAGTCCTTGAAATGGTTTCTTTTCTAAGCGGTTATTTATTTCTGAAATCAAACCCGATTTACGATGCGCTTAGATCCTCAGACGTCATTCCTGTCAATTATGTTCCTAATAAGGGTTTATATTTAAACATCTTGTTGTATAACTCCAGGAAGCGATACCCCTATCATCCAGGTTTATATCTCTTGAAGTGGTGTACCCCTCTCCTCTATGTCTATTACTCCTGTAGTGGAGTAAAACAATCCTCTAGATTTACACCTCCTGTGATGGAACACCCATATCCTCTAGGTTTATACCTCCTTTAATGGAGTAACCGTACCCTCTAGGCGTATACCTCCTGTAGTGGAGTAACCGTATCATCTAGGTGTATACCTCCTGTAGTGGAGTAACCGTATCATCTAGGTGTATACCTCCTGTAGTGGAGTAACCGTATCATCTAGGTGTATATCTCCTGTGGTGGAGTAACCGTATATATTTTTTGAAGGTCTCCTGGTTTTAAAAGTGAGACAGAAGCTTACAATTTTATCGGATACGACACGAATCTATACGACGACGACAACAACAACAACATAAAGTTTGAAATTTTATCAAGTCGAGAAGTGTTTTTTGTTTGTTTGTTTGCTTGCTTTTTTGAGGTTATAAACATATAAATATTTTAAGGGGGAAGAAACTAAAGTCAAAGTAACTGAAATAATTTGAAATATAATTTAAAACTGGCTTCATAAAGACAGTTACCTGCCTTTTTTGAAGACTTGAGAAAGGTTGAATAATAACGCACAATTTTAAAATTCAGTTTAATTTTCAAAAATTAAATTTTAATTAAAATATTCAAACTTAAGCATCTGCACAAGTCCTTTACGGAATTCGACCAAACGATCACTGTTCTTTATTTGAATATGATCTCGTTCGTTTTAACAAGTTTAACTTAAAACTTCAGCGCCACTTTAAAATGGTACTTATGAGGCAGCTATTAAATCACCGGCCATGTGACTTATGGCGGATTTTAAATCGCCAGCCATGTACAACATTGTGCTTGTGATTTTATGGGAGCTTTTAAATCACCGACCATTTACAACATTGCGCGGAGCTTAAATCATGAGCCAATTACACCACTGCGCTTGTGACTTTCGGCAGTTTTTAAATCACTAGCCGACATTGCGCTTGTCACTTTTGACAGTTTTTAAATCACTAGCCAACCTTGCGTCTGTGACTTCTGGCAGCTTTTCAATCGCCGGCCATGTACAACAGTGTGCTTGTGAATTATGGCAGCTTTAAAATCATCAGACATGTACAACACTGCGCTTATGACTTTTGGCAGCTCTTTAATCACTAGCCACGTGCAACATTGCGCTTGTGACTTAAATATAGAAAGAAGTCGGTTGTGACAGTCCTACCGCGATGTTCTTCAATCATATCGTAAAAAGAACAGAAAACAAAATAATCATCACAAAATGTTCAACATATATTACTTGTACAACAGAGGAATCAAATCTATGGCGACACATTACTCTGAACAAAGAATTATTTATTGTAATCGTGATATCGATTTACTTGAAAATTTTCCATCTTTATTTATCATAATTTCACTTAGTGAATTAAAGAAAGTAATAAGGTAATGAATTATCCGTCACATGAAGGCTGTCACAGCTTCAGATGTTCTGTGTGGAACTACTTGAAATGGAGGGAGTTTATTCACGCATGTCGACGTAATTGATGTAAGACTGCAGTCAACAAATGTGATTTTATCAACATATGCATCGTACCAGTATAACGTTTTCTTGATTCAGTAAAATGCTGACGCTGGAGTGTGTTTTATTTATAATAATATTTCGCGGACACGTGGAAAGTATGGTTCAAAAAGTCTTTAAATTATGTCAAGTTCTACATTAAAAGGAATGAAAGACGTGTGTGTTAAATGCCATTCATTGAAAGACCTTTCTGTCATGCCATAACTCCTTTCTTAAATCAAGCTATATCACAAATAATCTAAATATATGCATAACATATATCATTCATTGCACAATATGACAGTTTGATGATAATAATGATGATTTTAAAAATTATTATTATTATTACTAACATTTTGATATTTAACAATTTTTATATCGTGCATGGAATAAACAATTATTCATCTCATATCTTTAGGCCTGTCTGAGAGGCAACATCAACTACCTATCAATTGATAAAATCTACTACCCATATTCAATCAAATACCCATGATGATGACAAAGGCGATGAAGATGAGGAGATGAAGGAAGAGGTCGATATACTTAAAATACCAAAAATTGGCATCTTATAAAGTACTGATTGCTGGTACATGGCTATCTTAAAGGCACCACCAAGAATTTCATAATGTCTTTTTATGTAGAATATCATTTTTTACTTTTCCATTTCCTTTCCCTGCTTCTTTTTCCACATTTTTCTCTAATGTGACCTTTATTATTGTTAGTAATATAAATTTTTGTTTATATTGTATCCAAGGTTAAGTAGGTCAAATACCTTGTATTGTGAAATACTAGATTAAAGAAATAATAAAACAAAAAACAACCAACAACAACAATAATAGAACAGTGTACACAAGTATTCGGTCTTATTTCATATCGAGCCACCGCACTCGCATAACTAGACGTAAGATAGAATTTCCTAGTTGATATATGACAGAAACAAAATAGCGCGATTGGCCTCCCCATCAGTCATTCTATTAGGGCGTCCCAGTTATGACTAAGAAATAGACTGTGTCTGGAAACCTGTCAAAGAAATTTCTAATTGAGCTCGTTTGTATGATCGTATTCACCTGATCCGGAAATTAAAATGAACATGGAGCCAATCTGTCAAACTGATATGATCAGGTCAACTTGTTATTGGACTTATTCTGCAAGAAACATCCTCCATATGCAAAGGCCATTTCATTCTTAACGGAAGCGTAAACCGCAAGCATCTGTGTATGCACACAGCCGTTACTGGGAATACCGTTGTAAACATACAGCACACGCGACGGTGTTTGCCAAAGGTACTTCTACTTGCTTAGGCCGACGACACTAACAACAACGAAAGAATTAAGAAAGAGAAAGAAAGTGAGACAAAGAACAAAGACACATATCGGAAACACATAAAAACACGTACATTGCTGTCTTCATTATAAAGCTGACGAATTAAATTTTGAACAATTTTGATAAATAATTTTAAAAACCTTCAAAACTGGCATTTTTCATCAATATTTCTAATTATAACTTGTATAATATAAAGACATAAAATGCCGTGAAAGTGAAAGATATTGCCAGCCCAAGCATTACCAACAAAAACTGGAAATACGTCGAGGTATTTACAGCTGAACTTTAGTTATTAGCTGTGTCATGAAAGACTGACATTTATAGGCTTATTGTTTATTAATCGATCGGGGAATTTTAGGCTAAATGAGTTGATTAACTGACGAATAACTGATACATTGGAAAGATTGATTTAGTATACAAAATAGCCCCTTGTAAAAGAAAAAAGACAATATTACGTATATATAACACACATCTATGCATTTATCAATACGACCTCACAAATACATTTTGAAGACAGGAACATATATGTAATGAAATCCAATCGATTAGTCTAAACATTTAAATCTTTTTTAGTGATGAACATGGCAATAACTTTATGCATTTAGCACCTTAATTCAGATAATATTGAAATATTAGAGCATTATATAGAAATATACATGAAATGTTATCGAAGTTATTTCTGTCAGGCTCATTTCAAGAAGTCAAAGCTAGTAGGAAATATCATCCGATAAAAGCCGACTTACTTCCTGGTATTTCTACAGCATGCATCAATCCATACTCTACGCAAAGTTTTAAAATAAAGGGACTGACTTTCATTTGCAGATATATAAATATATATCATTTACTACACCCATACGTTTCGATAAGATTTTACCATACTAGGAGATAACTCTTTTTGTATGAAAAAGTTACAACATGGTAACGTAGATCAAATTTTGGCATATAAAATACGCGTGGTGCCACTCGGATATAGGTAATGCGAAATGGTAATATGAACATTATTACCATTTTAAGCTCGAAAGTTCTTCAATTCCACTGGCAGGGTTTAGTCTATAACTGACTTATGTCAGTCAAATACGACATCGACGAACATAAACCCATTCATTGCTGACGTTATATATTTATTTCCTGATGATAAGCTTAAATTATAAGATGTCAATAATTTATTAACCGTTGATTTGTGTCACTTGAATTTGATGTGGTTCACTGCTACATCCGCATAGCTCATGAACGAATATGCAGTGAGGAACATTTTTGTCTACCTTCGCTTGATTGCTGATCGTCTTTCTGATGGATGATGAAACGCGTAAAATACTAGGCTGGTCATTGTAAATCTGGGAAGTTTACTTTTGAAACTCAGGACTACATGTCACCAAATCTCTGTTTTGGAGTTTGGTTCTAGATTTAAGACTATGAAATGTGGAACTTTAATCAGACTTAGATTGAACGCAATCAGATTGCCTGAGTTTACACTCCCTTCAATGATTAATTGTGTAGATGAAATTTCGGACTGGTGTTACAGGCATACATACATGCTTTTCTTCCCGATTTAGCTTCATGCAAATCGTTGTCGTTCCCGGGACTAGAGTGTCACATATCAACATCAAAGTTGTTGATTGACTACTTGAGACCAACCTCAAAAGAAAGATGAAAGTGTCTCCAGTTGTATAGACGTGACAAGGTGAGACTTCCTTATTGAACTTTATTAATTATATGCAAGAACAAGAAACATTCCGGAAATTGGCAACATTATTAAACAAAGAACTGAAATAGTTCTCCAGTGGGAGTTTGAAAATTTGGAAATATTTCATTTGCTTCATATTCTGCAATCATGCAATATCCGGTTTATTTGTTTTGTGCTATTCGAACCTTGTCATACATAATTGTTTGTGTTCTTGGCAAAACATTAATTGAATTGAATCAAATAAATTAATGAAATGGAAATTGAATTGAATCTAACAAATGAATGAAATAGAAATTGAATTTAATCGAATAAATTAATGAAATGGAAATTTAAATTCAGATACAAGCAATCTTCTCTTAAATCTCTTCCCATTACAAGCTGTATTTATAGTCATTCGGGGTGATCCAACTTCCCATTACAAGCTGTATTTATAGTCATTCGGGGTGATCCAACTTCCTGTTGCAAGCTATATCTATAGTCATTCGGGGTGATCTAACTTCACGTTGCAGCTATAGCTGTGGAAGCGATACTTCAAGCATAGTCATTCGGGTTGATCCAAATTCTCATTACAAGCTATATCTGTGGAATCGATACTTTACGCGTAGTCATTCGGGCTGATCCAAATTCCCATTGCAAGCTGTAGCTGTGGAAGTGATATTCACGCATAGTCATTCGTTGTGATCCAACTTCCCATTGCAAGTTATATCTGTAGTCATTAGGGATGATCCATCTTCCCACTGCAGCTATATCTGTGGAAGCGCTGCTTCATGCATAGTCATTCGGGGTGATACAACTTCCCTTTGCAACCTATAGATGCAAGAGCTATACCTCACGCATAGTCATTCGGAGTGATCAAACTTCCCATTGCAACCTATAGCTGCAATATCGATATTTTACGCATTGCTATTGTTACGTGTAGGCTCGTACAAATATAACAAGAGAAAAGAGTGAAGTCAACAAGCTTTGTAAATTTAACAAAATAATTTATTTCCCTTGAAAACAACGTAAAATATGAAATAGGACTTACGGTTTGTGAATATAATCCAAATATTAATCCTAAAATTGAAAAATATAAGTCCTATCACTAAACAGTTCTAATTGGATCCAGGTTCGAATCTAGATGAAATTCCGATATGGAGGCGATGACGTCAGATGATGTCTGTACTGATGGTAACAGATCCTCGTTGAATCACAGTTTATAATGTTTCCGTTGAACTCCAGAATAAATTTCCACTGAATTTCTTTCTCCCAGAACTTCTATAAATATGAAACACTTGTTTAGTTTTCTAGAGAATAAATTATTAAATTCCAAAAAATAGATGAACTTCAAAACAATCTGGCATCAAAAATAAAAACTTCTTGAGCCCTCAAGGTTTAAAATACAACTGACTGAAAAGCTCTGAGAATGTGTATTAAACCCAACTAAAACGTCATTTCGTTCCCGCGTGATGGGTCACGTGGTCTCTTAACATTGAATAGCACAATAAAAAAATGCCATTTATCACGTATGCAAGAACAGTCCTATCTAAGAATCAAATTTTCACACTGGAAATAAATAAAAAAGAAAGGCTGTTACAATTCAGCTAACATGTGGGCCGAAAATGACCTTGGCAATAGCCAGTCGTCTTCACTCGATGTTTACAAAATCTATGAACTAAAAATAGTGCTAAAGTAACTTATAATCTAATCGGGTCAAGCCTATTTTCCGAAAAGAGACTCAAATCCAATGAAAATTATCTTTTACAATAAAATGTAATGAAACAAAATTAAAATAAAAAAGAATTTAAAACTAACACACAAGTAATTTAATTACATATTCGTAACTATTTAGGGTGATCCAACTTCCCACTGCATGCTATATCTGTGGAAGCGATATTCACGCAGAGTCATTCGGAGTGATCCAACTTCCCATTGCAACCTATAGCTGCAGAAGCGATATTTCACGCATAGTCCTAGTGATCCAACTTCCCACTGCATGCTATAGCCGCGATAGAA
The DNA here is from genome assembly GCA_016617855.1 of Megalonaias nervosa. Classification (NCBI taxonomy): domain Eukaryota; kingdom Metazoa; phylum Mollusca; class Bivalvia; order Unionida; family Unionidae; genus Megalonaias; species Megalonaias nervosa. Next base: position 8,453 of record JAECUM010063327.1, read on the forward strand.
AGAATTCATGTACATTCTTTCAGGGTGATCACACTTCAGATTGCAAATTATAGCTGCAGAAGCAATACTGCTCGTACATTCATTCCGGGTCATCCCACATCCCATTCCAAGTTATTGTTACTTAAGAGATACTTAGCATACATTTATTCTCGGTGATCACACTTGTGGATGTGTTTGCAAAGAGTGAAATGTCTATCAAATTACTGATTTTGTAATGCAATTTTGCTCATTTTATCATTTTCGAATTTGTTTTGTTCCTTCCTATCTTTTCTCTGCGCTTTCTCTCATTAAATACAAACTATTTTGATCTTTGAACATTATCCAATGATTAACTTTCTACTTTTGATAAAATATTTACTTACTTGCATTATTTTCACGCAGAATTAATGTTGCTAAAAATGTAGGTCGACAATGCAAAAGGCAATTATCCATACGTCTGTCTGTGGTTGTATATGAAAGTTGATATTCAATTTTACAACAAAACCGAAAAAAAAACTTGTCATGCACCCCTATAGTTGAACAAGTATACTTGCATACAATGTGGTTTGGTGGTTAAACTGTGGGCATTTAAATGAAAGTATGAGAATTTATGTCTGTTAGTTTTGTTCACCCAGCCAAACATTAAGTGTGGAGACTGACGGACAATAAAATCGTAGTAACTTCCACGTAATCATTTTCTTCTATTTAAACAGGCATCAAATAACAAGCATCAAATATCAATTTTGGTTTCTTTCTAACTTTATTAAGCTTCCCAACGTTGTTGGAATAACAGGAAAGTCTGAATGTAATCTGGCAAATAGTGAGATAACCTGCAATTCTCCACGGCCCTCGTTGTCATACTTTTGTACAAAGTCGTCTCTTCGGCCCTCGTTGCCATAGCTTTATACAAACTCGTCTCTACGACCCTCATTGTGTTACCTTTGTTGTCATACCTTGATACAAACCAATCTCTACGCGCGCGCGCGCGCTCGTGTGTGTGTGTGTGTGTGTGTGTGTGTGTGTGTGTGTGTGTGTGTAATATGTCTTGAGATTTGCTGAAGTATCTTGAACTTTGGTAAGTTATTGAAGGTGTGACAAGGAACAGATGATATTATTTTTGGGGCTCTTACATCAACAACTGCAAGTGTATTGCAATAATAATAATAATAATAATAATAATAATAATGCCCTGTGGTGTACGTCAATTTAATTGGATCATATGCAGATTTGGACATTTATATTGTGCATCGATGACTGTCATATGATTATTGACGCTCTTTTCCTTCTTCCTTTCCTTTATAATCTCTTTATTTCTTTCAGCAAAAGTCGATGATTTTCATATTACCTATAAAATAAATATTGTCGAGAAATTTCGAATTACATACCCATGACAGACGAAAGAATTTCAAAATGATTTAAAGTAACAAACATGAAATAGCAACAGGGAACGTCTTAGCAAATTTCACGATGAGACTTTCACGTCAAACTTTATACCAATGAAACAATCAAGCTGCACAGATAAATTTCGTTTCCAGTAATCTATCCATGAGCTTTTTAAAATTCTATTTATTAAATGTTCAACCTAAACACAAATAAATTCAAAACAAATTAAATCCTAATGCAGAAAAGGAGAGAAGCATGTGAACAAGAAATAAAATGGATTTCTTGTTTTAAAAAAAAAATGATAAAGATATTTCTTACTAATTTCAGGATTGACACAGCCGGCCCTACGAAATCGTTTTAAGATATAACCGACGAGGTATCCAGAGATTTGTTAAAATTTTTACACCGTCGGTCGTTATTTCCTATTTTAAAACTGTTAGTAACAGAAAGTTCAAATTTCAGTTGAATTCGATATAATGTGAATAGACGTATATGACACTTATCACCTGACTCACATCCACCAGAGCCATTATCCATACGCCCATGCCTCCATTCCCTCCCACCCCCATTGCTATCAACCCACCCACTCCCTCCACCCCAAAAAAATTTATGGAACAAAGTAGAAACTAAAAACACCTAGTGTGTGTTGCACTAGAACTCGCTCCCCGGGCAAGGGGAATTTTACTGGCAGGGATAGGCACAAACTCAATGGATTTCTTATTAGAAATGGAAGGTATATGCAGTAAGTTATAATTATAACTTGACACTTAACTGACACTTCTGTTGGGTACGGCGAAAATGTTGTTCCGCAGTATACCGTGGTATTTCCGAACGTACCGCGATACGTACAATTATACTGGGGACCAAAAAGTCAATGTTCTGGGGTAGGTGCCTGACACTTTCTGGTTTAATTTCCGTCCGTCAATAATTGGAAAAATATCTCGCTCTGATTTATAGCGAAATAACACCATATTATATCCATGATATTATTATGGAAAAATATTAATTATCTTGAGATAAAAGAACAGAGAATATTTCATGCGAAATGAAAATCGCAGCTCCCCCCCCCCCCGAATTAAGTGGTCAGTACCTTACAGTAGATGAATTTGGGATGTGTATGTTAATTGCTGTATAATTTGCAGTTTAAAAGCTGGGACTTAAGTGGGATTATTAAGCTTACACAATAGATGATACTATGAAAGACACCGTGCTGACGTTAGAAATACTACGGATAAAAACAAGAAGTGTTCATACCGAAGCCTACAGTATCTAACTACACTATTGCAGGGAGCACTGAGTGGGATGCCAGCACCCTGGCAAGATTTTTATCAGAGATATCCAGTAAACATTAAACATACTTAACAAACGAGAAAATATTTAG